>JAODKM010000034.1:11704399-11721031 GCA_026780845.1 Petrocephalus sullivani
TGGGGGGCGGGGGGGGGGGAAAGGGGGGAGGGGGGGGGGGGGGGGGGGGGGGGGGGGGGGGGGGAAGGGTCTGTGAGCTGTGCCCAAAGGTTCTTGCTCGAGTGGAGATTCCAGGTGGCTGCTAAGACCCTCTCCAGTACCTTCAATGCGTCAAAATCCATGCACTCAATAGCACTGGCACAGATTACATATTTACAATCGAGATTCACACTAAGGAGCGACACAGAATTAACTCGTTGTGCAATAATATGGATAATGTGCAATAAATGAACACTTGAATCATAATATTATACTATAGTATATTATACACTAATACACTATAATACAATACTTTGTATTATACTGTGTGTCATTGCACTACTATTGTATTACTATTTTTATTATATATTTTTTTACTACTATGCCTGTTATACGACTGTCTATTGCAGAATGTTGTTTGTATGCAAGTGTAATGTCCGGATATTTCTGCACTTTAGAAGTAGCCACTACAATTTCGTTACCATAGCAAAGTAGCATCCATGCTCCAGTACAATGACAATAAAGGTTTTCTATTCTATTCTATTCTGTTCTATTCTACAATGTACTAAGTGCTGTACACTAATGTTATATACATTTATATTATTATTTAGCAGACACTATTGTTCAAAGCAACCTACACAGGAAGAATACATTGCTCAAGCAACTTATATGTATCCCTCATGCGCTACAATATGCCATTGTATAAGGTCAATTCTGCTTGTAGTTAAATGATCATGTGATTCAACTCACATTATTTTAGCACAAATTCTGAGGTATACAAAATAAACAAGAGAAAACTTGATCTCGAGGAAAAGTCACTCCCTAAACCAATCAAGCGAGACCTTGCTTTAGAGCTCATAGTTGTGAGCAGAGTTGTTTTACACGTTTTATTAAAACACAATCACAATTTCAGGAAACGCAAACACATGTGCTCAGCAATGGTATCACCCTTCCTGACATTGAAAATGACATGCATTCTCTTTTTAAGGGAAAGTTTCCCATTCATAAGTTATGTAGTTTCTGAGCTATCTCAAGATCTTCAAGATATTCTTTCTCAAATAACAGTCTGCGTTGGGCCTCAGGGAACTACTGAAATCAGAAGTGACTGGGAAATATAAATTCCAGACAATATATATTTGGAAGACCAGCTGGAATTGGAGTTAAGGACTCAATTCCAATCAAAGGAGACAATTTATTTAAAACTAAACAATCATAGACTTCAAAGAGAAACCCATTACAGATACAAAGGTAGTGAACTAAAACATTTTCATTTAACTAGTTTGTCTTATCTAGGATTGCAGATGGGCTGGCAAAACTTTATTAACATGGATGTCACTTCTACAACAGGGAGAGAAGGGCTGGCATGTACATGCTGGCTTGCCTCTCTCCTTACCTGTGGGATTTTACAGTTTAATAAACACCTGCAAAATGAGTATAATAACCTTGCTGCCACAACGCTGGTATAAAATCTTCAAATAAACAAATACACCAGCTGTATCTGAGACCACGGCAGGTAAAAGAACAACAAACCAATGCGTCTGAATATGTGAATCTTCATTAACGTGGCTTAAAATTAAAAATGTCCCCCTTATTATATATATATATATATATATATATATATTATTTTTCAAATGTCCCCCTGCCCTCTCCCCAAAACCATTTCAGGAAATTGAGCCCACCCAGCAATACATACTAATAATTATGGCTGCCAAACAATCACTTGTGTCTAAGATGCATCCATCATAGTGCTGGGTCAGAGGCACACTCGGTACCGGAAATCATGTTGGGGCAGAGAGTCTGTGATGCTGGAAGGTTAGCCAGGGGTGCTACATGCTTCTGTGTCCCCCCCCGGACATTCAGCCCCCCGTGTAACATCGACGTCCTGTAGCCGACGCACTTCCCAATGTCCACGCCAAGCGAGCGCCACCGATCCGAACACATCTGTGTCGGCGTGAGCACTATCTCTGCCGCACGCTGCTGATCGCAGAGAAGGACTCGGGAGTGTTTACTGCAGGGTATGTTTCAGTCACTTGGATGGAGCTTTGGAATGTGTTTTTTTGTAGATTGCTGAGGGTTTCATTCCATTTAGCTTGGTTTTTTAAAAATTATTTTAACACTCTTTCTCACAGTGGACATGGAGAGTGTTGGACGTAAAATCCTCCCTTGAAAAAAAACAAACCTAATAAATACAGTAGGACAATTGATCGAGTTTGACGTGGTGATTTTTTTGAAGCTGTTAAAACAGAATGTATTACGGTCACATGACTTTGTACTTTGAATCAGATGGCCACATGTGACCAGACATATGCTGGGCTTGTTTTTTTCACATGGGCATGTTGGAGTGCCCATCCGCGGCACACAGTCCACAGTTGGGACAGTACCATGTTAATGACCCATGGGTCACTTCCCACAAGCCCCCTCAAAAGTTTAGGTGGCATTTCATGGATCCCTTTCTTCTTGCTGGACGTCAGCAAAATGTCCCCAAGGACACGAAACGTGCAGCGTGACCATTCACAGGCAGATCGATGGAAGATACCTTTGTTGCGGGTTATTATACGCTCATCCCCGCGATCCGGGCTCACGGCTCAGCGCCTCGCCTCAGTGAGCCCCGGGCTCGCCGTTATGACATCATGTCTTTGTGCGAAATCCCGACGCCATTCACAGTCCCGCGGGAGGCTTAGCGCAAGCGCCTGCTGTACTAACAAGTAGTGCATGTAAAGGGGGATGCCAGCATCACTCTGCTACTGGGCAAAGTACTGTCCTCCCTTTGTGCTCATATATCACAGAGCGTCCACGACCGTACGTTACTCTGTATCTCCTGGTGATCCTCTACCTGAGGAAGAGTAATATTTAAATTATATTTCATATTAAATATTAAATTGTATTTGGTGCAAGCTAATAGTTAGGTTTTTAATGCTATTTTTATTTTGCTTTTTAGATATCTGGTGGTGTGGTGCATGGCTTTGTGGGTTCAGAGGCTGCACCTGTACCTGGAAGGTTGCTGGTTTGAGTCCCATTAGTGACTGTACCCTTGAGCAAGGCCCATAACCCCCAGTTGTACTGGTTTGCCCTGCTTCCTGAAAAATTTGGTCCACTTTGTATAACAATAAACGTCAATATGATTTGCGTGGTGACCTTCCTCAAAGAACCATCGTAACGTTCTGCTTTACAGTAATTTTGCACAATACATTGTCAGCTAGCACCTCTGCTTCAGACCTCTTGGGTTGTGGCTTTGATTCCCACTGCTACTCCTTGTGTATGGAATTCTGGGTGATCTTCTGTGATGCAGGGGATGGATGGATAATGTATCCTTGAATGCGATCCCACTAGTTCTGCTTAGGAAGACATAAACCCCTTAAAGTTCAGCCCTACACCCGCTATTTAGACTGGGGTGTGTTTTGTATTCACCTCCTGTGATGGCTGTGGAGTGGTAGACGGTGAAATTTGACATGGAAGAGTTTTCATTTTTTGAAGCTGAAAATTGTACTGCCACCTCGGGTGGTTTATGGTGACATGTCTGTTCGGGCTCAGTGGCAAAGAAAAATTAACTCAGCCAATAAAACCAGTGTGCGAAGTGTCGATTAGGCTGAAGGCCTTCTCACACTTCAGGATGGGGTCACACCCATTGGAACTTACAGTCCAGTTTAGTTTAAAAATGTCCATTCTGTAATGTACAATTTTACATTGATTTAATTCAATTCAATTCATTTCAATTCCATCTTTACTTAATCCCCCTACTTCATGCTTGTAAAATAAAGGAACTGTCTGTTCATCTTTTACATATCCATGTCAGGGATGTAGCCAGGCTTTTTAAAATATCAAGGTCAAAAGTGTCAGGCCTTCATAGGTGTGCTCCACAATGGATCATGGTTACTGGAGATGCAGAAAAAATACTGAGGTGTCCTCAGTGGTAGATATGGGCAGGATTGCTATATTTGTTGACTAATTATTATTTTAAAGCCCATAATGAAAGCTGATCTCAGAAAAAATGAATATACGAGTACAATGTATATCTAAAATAAATGTCTCCCTAAAACAGTTTAGGAAAACAGTAAATCAAAATAATAGTGCGTCTTTGCGTAAAGTGTATTATTCTAAGCAACATAATCCTTGATATTTATTCAGTATGTCAGAGAAACACTTGAGTTTTGAAATGTTTGTAAACTCTTGTCCTTAATCTATAAATATGTTTGTTAAATTTCCAAACTGACTTTCCGGAGAATGAAAAATATGAGCAGCGCGGTCTGTGATATCTCGATCCCTTCATATACCGAGAGCTTGTGAGTTAGATGCTGTGCAGGGTCGCAGTGTTATACCGCTCTGGGTAAACACTCCGTCTGCGCAGCATAAAGCATTAGCCAGCTCGCTCGCATGGCCACTTTTCCCCCCTTGTAAAAACTGTTGCCCTGGAACAATATATCAACAGTTTGGATAGCACACAAACGATTGCTTTCTTTAAATAAACCTTTCCCACATTACAATGCAAATGTCTGTAATTCAATTACACTTGTACTTTCTCCCAGAGCCGCTGGAGTAGATGGAATTCTGAGCATTTCATAAATGAAAGTACCGCTGTTTAAATCTAGGGTTTTGCTTCTTTTCATATTTTTCTTGCACCCCCCCCCCTCCCACAAACAATGGGCAATGTATTTTTATCTGCCCATCCATCTTGCTTATCCTGGTCAGTGTTGCAGGGGGACCTGGAGCCTAACCCAGACAGCACAGGGCACAAGGCTGGGGTACAGGGCTGGGGTACAGCCTGCATGGGATGGCAGGCAATGGCAAAGCACATCATATGTACACGCCATCACACAAACCGTACATAGGCAAATTAGCCTGAATGCATGTTTTGCAGGCAACTGTAGTATCTGTAGGAAACCCAAGTGACCCAGAGCTGAATAAAGTAACCCACCATGCCACCATGCCATTATACCCCCGTGACCCCTGCATAGGGCAGGCGGGTATGGAAAAGGGGTGGGTTATTATTACTATTATTATTACTATTTTGTTTTTTGCTGATGATATCAATGACAGCAAAAATGACAACAACAACAATGATGATGATAACAATAACAACAACAACAACAATAATAATAATAATAATAATAATAATAAAAATATTGCTTTCTTAAGTCTTAACTAACACCAAGGCCAAACGTGCCCATGGTCCAGTTTTCACATCCATGAAGAGTCACAGCAAGTACGATTCTATTCCGAACTATCTCGGTCTTTGTTTTTAGAGATATGTAAATGCTGTTTAAGATTCCTCCTTCATCCTTCGTTATTGCTCTACCAAGTGCCAGTCTGGGCCGTACCTCATGGCAGCTGGATCCTCGGCTTGTTGCTGACTATTCCACAGAGGCAAAAGCTCCCAAAAATGAGCAATGAGTTCCTTCAATGAGCCATATAAACTATAAGTGTAGCAATCCATGGATTTTCATTTTATAAAAAAAGATCATAGTTCAGTAGCATTTATGTTGTGGTGCAGACAGGGGCACAGCTAGAAATTCTGGGCCACCTGACAAAATGTCACCTTACGCCCATCCTTCCACATCCCTAATGTTATATATTCAAGGGTGCTGCCCCCCCAGAAGCTGCCAGGGTTCTAGTGTCCCCACTGTGCCTGTGGGTGCATGAATTCTGTTTGTGTGTTCCCTAGTCCACATACTTGCTTATCCTCAAACCAGGCTTTTTATACCACAGAGCACAAAGTGTCAGTGTTTCTTAGCTGAGGGGCATGTTATCTCCTAAAATTGTGTGACTGTTACTGTGCAGCCTAGATCACATTCAATACAGAACACCTTTTCCAGAAATACACCCTCAGATTTCCTCTCTGTGTTTCAATGGTCATGTCAGATTACTGTTGCCTCTGCAGTTGATAATGATTCAGGAAAGTAGACCAAATACACATTGATTAAAATATGCACCAGTTTTCTATATTCACTTCTGCAGTGCTAGGTTGATGCAAGCCTGGAGTCAATCCCAGAAAGCAGTGGGCATGGAGCAGTGCACACCCTCTGCTGAATGCCAGGCCATCACACGCTCAAATAACCAAAACACAGAGACTTGATTTTACATCTTTGAACTTTGGGAGGAAATACACACAAATAATGGCATAACTCTCAAACTCCACACGCACACATTGCTGGATGGTAATCAAACCCACGATACTACCTACTGAGTCACCAAACCAACATGTTTCTAAAATCCATTTTAACTCTATTTAACTTTAATATTTTTGAATACCATTGCATACATTTATTCTGTTTTGTCCATCATAGAAGGTACCTGGATTTTTAACTGCCATGTTTATTATAAGCAAAAGGGAAGTTTAAGTATGATGCATTATATCTTGTATAGATATTCTTGGCTTACTATAACTTGATATATAGTTAGTAATAGGCATATGTAACGATTAAAAATCGGTTAAAAATCGGTGTAGGACGATTCAAATCGGCTGATGTAGAAAATGAATCGCTACTTTTTTATGAGAACAAGCACTTAACAGAAAGAACGGTGTAACATTACATTTGATTTCACGACGTCGCTTTTTTGGTTCAGACGGAACGCGGGACGGCGAGTAACTTTGAAATTGAGGACGCGCCGCCCAGCTTTAAGTCGGCGGTGTGGCAGCATTTGGGCTTTTCAGTGATCTCATACGAAATCGGCGAGAAAATTACAGACAGGATAAAAACGGCGTGCAAACACTGTAAAAGGCTGATAACTTGGAAACGTCTATATATAGGATGACCTGAGTAATCCATGTCATCCTGGACGCTTTGAGCTACTTCAGGTTTTACAAAATATTTGAAACCCGTAAGGCTCCTGTGTTTGGCTAAATAGTTCATTTCTTCTTGTGCTTTGACTGGTTTGTTTCCTTGATTGAAAGACTCATTCAGCTGTTTCACGTTAACATTAGTAACACATGCATGATTATAGGAGACTGACCATTCAGCAAACAGAAAGAACACAGTGCTTAAGCGAAATCCATGTTTTTTAAAATTGAAATAAAAGTTTACAAATCCTGTCCTAGCTTAAAGTGTCCGGGATGACCTGTATTATCTGGTCACCCTATCTCTATAGAAATAGACGTCTATATAGAAACGTCTATTTCCCTCTAAGAATATTGCTAAGATATATCCACTGTTTTCTCCTCTAGCTAAGGCATACCTCACCACACCAACCACCTCTGTCTCTAGTGACTGCAGGGGACATTATGAATTTACAGAGATCTCAGCTTCAGCCTGAGAGTATTGACATGTTAATTTTCCTTAAAAAGCACGTAAATTCGAAGCTGCACATGTAAGCATTTATTGAGTTATTTTGATGTGGGATTTATTTTAAAAAACAATATTTTATTTAATTTCAGTTGCACTTTTAAGAAGAGGACATGTTTTGCACAGTTTGGAGAGATAAAGAATATTTTTGACTCAAAATGTGAGAAAATAGTATTGTGAAATCGTGAATTGCATCGAATTGTGAGTTGAGTGTATCGTTACATCCCTAGTCAATAATATAGCCCAGTTATAATTAAAATGTGACAAATTATCCTCAGAAATCTTGGGAAAAAAGGGTACTTAAGTGAAATGCTATGTAACCCACAGGAAGAGGAGAATGTTAAAAAGGAAAGGATTTTTTTGGGGTCATTGTTTACATTGTTGTTTCCTTCAGCTGATTGTAGCCAAAACATTATAGCACATTTGATTCCATTAGCATCAAAAAGACTCACAGCAGCTAATGTCTAACAAACGGAAAGGGATGTACTGAACTGACTGTCAATCTGGCAATGCAGTACTATGGAGCAACCAGCGGGGGCAGCATTGCTGTAGATGTGCTCCGTGGCCGTGGTTACCAACTGTTGGACTCCAGTACACATACCGACTGAAACTTTGTGACAGCCCCAGACCATGAATTTTATTGTTGTGGACACCTCTCCTGTCAGCATATTTTGTTGTCTCGGAAGTCTCCTTTATTTGGCCAGTTTTATTGCTGGGGCCTCCGTCTATTATTTCAGGTAATATTATGTGGAATCAGTAGGGTTAAATATGTATCTCACCAGTACAGTATGTTTGTAACATTACTATTTTGCGAAGGTGATTTGAGAAGATTTTGAGATTTCAGTCAGACACCCTTGTAATGACCACCAGCATGTGAAATGTGTTTACAACTGATTAATTCCAGCATGTCCCACAAATAAACAAACACATATATGAAATACGTCAGTGGTTTTATTCTCCCTTGTAAGTAATACTTTAAATGCAGCAATGCGAATGCCAGAGATATGAAATAATGTGATATTTCGAAGCAGTCTTTTCTCCTCTCTTGTTGTAAATGGGATGCATTGTTTATTAGCTATTATATAAATTGGAAATACAATGGGCCTCATTCACCTACCTAAGTGTTTTCTTACATTTGCTCTTAAGCACTGTTTTATCAAGATCCTAAGAGAGGGTCAGATTCACAACGTCTTCTTAAACCACTGAATTGTTTGCGAATGTGTTCTTAAATTGAGGAATCCCATTATCCTCGCAAGTGGAAAGCGCGCACCAGTTGCTCAGAAACTGGCATAGGTTAATGCCCGGCCAACACCCATAAAAGGAGGAGACTTTGGGGCCATGGGCAAGCAAAGGATTAAGAAGGTTGAGAAAGAATGCCGAAACGAATATCTTAAGGCGATGGAGCAGATTACAAACGCAAGAATAATTATAATTCTTCAGAGACGCTATAGGAAGTGAACAGCAGGCGACCTGCAATATTTAGTAGCGTCATTAGCAGTTATAAAGTAACAGTAAAAAAGATTTATGGGACACTATTACAGAGCACTATATCTGGACAAGGGCAGACAACCTATGAAGTAAAAAATGGTTTGGTTTAAAATCTGAGGCAAAAAAAAATAGATATTTATGGCCAAACACAGCAGAGTGATGGAGGCCACTGGAGGGGGACAGGCTTGCTCAGAATGATCAGAGCTGGATCAGCGCATTGGGGCCGCTGTAGGGGAAATGGCTCTCTCAGGTGTACCATCAGCAGAGCATCAGGACACGTACCTGGATCCTCTTCCCAGCACTCTGCTCTAGGCCATTTCCCGTCTCGGAATCTCAGACTAAACTGGTTTTGCAGAATTATTTTAATTTGACAGTAGGTTTTATGTAAAAGATTTAAAACCATGAACAAGAGACACATCTAACATAAACACCAAGTGCATGAAACATAACCCTGGGTCATTTATTCTTGTGAGTAAATGTTCTCTTAAACATGTCCATCTGTTTGAAAAGTGTTACCAAAGTGCTTGATTTGTATTCAGATTTTACACATTTGCAGTAACTTACACATGGTTTGATTTACTATTTATTTACAGATGAACAGCTAAATCTGGCATGTCGTAGCGAGTGAATTCCCGCAGTAGTAACTCCATGCGGGCACCCAGGGCCCGCTCCACAGCCTCGTGGCCAATCAGATGCCGTCCTGGAAAATCAAGAGAGGATGGCCAAACACTCACCACGGATCACCTCAGCACTGGCTACACTATCTGAGACACTTATAGACATCTCTAAAAACCTAGAAAAGTAAAGACGTGCACTGGAACCTGTTTCAATAATGCCTTTCTGTCGTAAGTTGAATTGTAAGCTATAAATAATCACATAGTAAAACTCAAACTAAATTTAAAGTATTTATTTACAAATGAGCAATTAATTGATGTTGAACTTGACAGGAGCGGGTCCAGACGCATGGCTCCTTGTTGCGTTGAGTTGGGGGGGGGGAGACTAAAAGCATGAGAAGCAGCCCAAAGATTATAAAATGAAAAATTTTCATTAGAAACTGAGTATTTAAATTCTCAGCTGTTGACATGTTACATTGACATGTTCACTGGGTTGTAAAGTAGCTGCCTGAGGTGTCCGGGTAAGATGCCAATGGTGCGCTGGATGGTGGAACGAGTACGTGCGTGCTGCTGACTGCAGGACACCTCCAGGTGAGTCTGAGGCTTGGTTGGTGGTGTCAATAACTGGGGGGCAAGGGCTCTACCCAATTATACAAGTCATTATATGATAGAAGCCCACTATTGCTGAAAATGATAAATATTCAAAAGATGCGTACCTTTGAGCCATGCGTCTCCAGCACCTCCTTGTTCAAGGTGCGCACCAATGGAACTGTTCTGTAAAATAAAGGGGTCAGGTGCACACGCCGGGAAGCAGAAGAGCACATCCAGGAGGTGGTGTGCCATAATGCACGTGTGCAATCTATAGCACCCATATTTTGGGTAGACCAGCGATTGATTGGAATCCTAACTTGACTGATTCCTGTTCTTCTGCTACATACGGGAATTTTATGTGTTGTGTGGCCATTTCATTCGCTTTATCCACGACTTGCAGAAGGGCATGGGTGATGGATGCCTGTGATATGCCCACCCTGTCCCCAGCTCCCTCTGAAATGTCCCAGTAGCTAAAAAGCCCACGGTGGACAGTACATGCATATGTGGTGGTACAGGGCTTGTCCGTCTGGTATGACTACAAGTGTTCTGTCCTCAGGCCGAGATCTGCAATATGTCGAAGCAGCACTAAAGGTACCATTTTGCAAGTCTGCTGAGGGTACAGAATTAAGCGCAATCATTCTCTTATTACTGGATGGTATTGTTCCCAGTTTACAAAAATTATTTACGTTTCATTGTTAATGTAGTGTTGGGTTTAAAAGACCATAATTACTTGTGGAAAAAAATTGAGTAATTATTTAAAAGCATCATAAATTATATAAATATTATTGTAACAATAGTATACAACTGTAGAACTGAAGACTGTTTGTAGATTTTATTCTTAGCTAAGAACAAATTCAAAATAAGAAAACATTGGTGAATGTCAGAATCTTCATGAATGTGAGAAACTACCATTATCTCTGAATTGTATAAATCAACAAAATTGTACATGACCATTGTCTTCTGTTTGTACCGACTCTTTGTATGTGAGCACTGACAACCAGAGACTAACTCCCTTTACCTGTAAACATTCTTGGCTAAATAAACCTGATTGTGATTCTATGGAGTTTCAAATGAATTTGGAACAAATCCATTTTTCGTCGTAAATGACATGAGACCGCCAATGACCGAAAGTCAGGCTTCCTCATCATATGTTACAGTACCGGGAACCAAAACTCACTCAGGCCACATGTAATCCAACAAAAAACTTTCGTTAAATTTCCAAAACTAAGGTTTCAGAATTTTTCTTTAAAACATATCCTATGGACTGAATAAAAGTTTGCTCTTCAAATGAGCTTTCTGCAGTATAAGTCCCTCAGTGTAGGGGGTACTTGACGGCTTTTCTCCACCGGCTCCCAGACTGTCCCATTTTCACCCATTGATCCCATTGTCTTCTGCATCGCTACACATCGCCCTGTGAATAAAGGCCGTCTGGCTCTCAGCTTAAATATTGCGACAAACCCAAAACCCAACCGTCAGACCAAATTCATTCATGCTCAACGGCACGGCAAAGGCCTGGCTCTAGGTGGCAGAGGCACTGAGAACGAAGTTCACTTCACGCTGCAACGTGCCAAGAGAAGGTGGCCTCAGCTGGACTGGAGCCTCCACAGCGCCGAGTTGCCCATTCGGTGCTTGCGTTAGTCTATATTACTCGCCTCATAAGAGATCTGCTCTGGTATGTTTAGCTTCGCTGAACTGTGACTTGATCCGCTGTTCTGTTACCTTAACTGATTAGGGTGAAGAAAGATTTAAAAGCCTTACAGCTCTCCTCTGATGGTCTGACGGTTTCTAGTAGCTCTTAACAAATATATTAAGGATGTGTGGGGAATTTACAGCAAGTTTTTGCTTACATCTGCTGCACAATGGTGAAATTAGAACAATGTAAGCAATTGATTTGGTGCTCAACAGGAAATCTCGCCATTCTGAAATGATTGCCTTCTAACATCCTGTTTTCATCTTCCGTTCGTTGCCTTGCAGTAGTAATTACCAACAATGGGTGACTGGAGCTTCTTGGGAAACATTTTGGAAGAAGTCAACGAACACTCAACGGTGATAGGGAGGGTGTGGTTGACGGTGCTCTTCATCTTTCGGATCTTAATCCTGGGCACAGCCGCAGAATTTGTCTGGGGGGACGAGCAGTCAGATTTTGTTTGCAACACCCTACAGCCCGGTTGTGAGAACGTCTGCTACGATGAGGCATTTCCCATCTCCCATATCAGACTCTGGGTGCTTCAGATCATCTTTGTCTCCACGCCTTCACTGATGTATGTGGGCCATGCTGTGCACCACGTCCACATGGAGGAGAAACGCAAGGAGAGAGAAGAGGCAGAGATGAACCGGCGACAGGAGACAAATGAGGAGAGGCTCCCCTTAGCGCCAGATCAGGGCAGCATCAAGACCACCAAAGAAAGCAGTAGCAAAGGAAGCAAGAAGTTTCGTCTGGAGGGCACCCTGCTGAGGACCTATATCTGCCACATCATCTTCAAGACACTGTTTGAGGTAGGTTTCCTGGTGGGCCAATACTACCTTTACGGCTTCAGCATCCAGCCTTTGTACAAGTGTGCTCGATGGCCTTGTCCCAACGACGTTGACTGCTTTGTGTCGCGCCCCACTGAAAAGACAGTGTTCATCATCTTCATGGTGGCCGTGGCCTTTGTCTCTCTGTTCCTCAACGTTGTGGAGATCTCCTACTTGGGGCTGAAGCAGATCCGTTTCACCTTTCGCAAGCCACCCCAGCAACAAGCTGAGGGATTGGTCCTTGAAAAGAGTCTGCCTTCAATCCTTGTCCCGACCATTCAAAAGGCTAAGGGTTACAAGCTGCTAGAGGAGGAGAAGACCGTCTCTCACTTTTTCCCCCTGACGGAGGTCGTGATGGAGGAAGGACAGCTCGCTGCTCCCTTTGAGGCGTTCGAAGAGAAGCCAGACGGGGCAGGAACCAAAACCTTTGATGAAACTTTGCCTTCCTATGTTCAGACTACTCAGTCGAAGGTAGAAGTTGTGAAAGAGGAAGCAGAGGAGGATGAGGAGCATGGCGAAGAGGATGGGGAGGAGGTGGAAGAAGAGGACGCAGAGAAGGAACCCTCTGCAAATGCTGAGGCAGAGGCCACTGAGACGATAGAAGACACCAGACCTCTCAGCAGCTTGAGCAAAGCCAGCAGCAGGGCGAGATCGGATGATCTGACAGTATGAGTTTCAGAAAACATATAAATAGAGCAAAGATCCAATAAGGGGGGGAGGGGGGACAGCTACCCCTAACGAAGAAAGTGCCTTAATATTCCCTTATGAAAATTAATACCAGCTAGCGATTTCAGACACTAATACAAAAAGTTTTAAACTTTTAAAATATTTTAAAAATTATTTTCTTTATACAGTGCATTTATGATAATGTACTCTAAAACGTAACTTAAGAGAAATATGACTAGTAACTTTCAGGAAAGGACGGAAGAGGAATGTTTTTATTCATCCGAAGTATTGTGCTTTTTTCACAATCCCATCTTTTCTAGCAGAAGCGGTTCAAGACAAACATGCAACTGATGTTTACGTTTTTATAAATGGTCTATAAGCAAATTGTCCCCTGTGTGAACCATTCACAAACAGGGAATTGTGGGCAAAAATAATACAATGTGCACATTTCACCTCAGCTAATCACCAAATCAAAAGGGATGGAGTAAAATGTGTGTAGGCAACAGAAACATCGTGAAATATGTTTCTTTTTGTTTGCACTTAAAAAAAGCGTGATTCATTTATTACTCATAGTTAATACAAAACAAAAAACAACTAAACAAAAAGACCACACTAGGCCTGTTACTGTGGTTTCAAACAGTTACTTGTTTTGTTCATAAATTTAACCTTTAAAACCATTGTTAGCAGCGTTAACTGTGGAAATAAGTATCAGCCAAAGGCTTTGTTTGTCCCTGTGCAAACAGCCGTCATGATGATAAAGATCATGTCCAGTCAGCATGAAGTATTGTTAAGGTGGTACCAGAAAAAAGAAACTCTCACCCAGCTGTAAAAATAAATCCTTGACAACACATTTTAACTTGTGATATTCCTTAATATTGTTATTTAAAAGGATTTTGTGGGGAGTATTTTGTGACTTGAATATGGAACTTATGTTACATACATATAAACTGTAACACTTACTGTCAGGAAAAACATCATAACTTTGCTTATGATTTCTTAATTCAGCTAAATCCTCAGCATTTCTTAACATTGTCTCATTTTTTAAAAATGATTCTAGCAAATATTTTTTTCCCATTTTTAATTGAACGCTGAAACATTGACTTTCATGGAATAACCAAATAACATTTTAGGTGTGATTAAATCAACAAGCCATTTATCAGGTCCTGATGAAGGTTATATTTTTTAGTGTCAAAAGCTTTTTAAAATAGTTATATAGATATTATAATATATGTAACTATTATAAACTATCATATTATAAATATATTATAAATAACTATTATCAAATGTTTTTTTTGTTCTTGTAACAAATGACAAATGGTATACTTTCCCGTCTTATAAATGCAAGGACTACACATAGATGTATGAAATTAAAAACATAATTACACAGTAATATATAAAGTGTTGAAATATATATTTATATAATAATACATAATTTAAAATGTTATCCTGCTGACATAAATTGAAACATAAATTTCATCACATTGCAATTCTAAACATTTGCACTTCTGAATTATTTGTCACATTCAGATCCTTAGGAGAATGCTTCAGAGTATAATTGCCAGCATTTTTATGAATTATCTTCAGTCAGACCTCTGCCATTATGCTGCCACGCCATAGTAATTCAGAGGCCTATGCCTAATGCAGGACAATCTCATCCACAGCTAACAGCTGTGTGCATAAACACAAGGTGGCATAAATAACTTCCTCACGAATAAAGTAACGTGGCAGTTTGCAAATAAGATTCCCTCCGTGCTTCTAAGTCTCACATTTGGTTACTGCATAAAACAGTACAATGCTAAGCTAAAGATTCATCAACAATTCATAATGGGGCCATTTCAAAATAGCAGCCCTCCGTCAAATTAAAAAAAAAATCAAGCTAGCCTCATAAATTAAATTTTGATCAAATTAGCAAAATTATTTACTATTTCCGACCAAGTTTTTTCCCTATCGAGTTTTTTTCGCCTGCATTCCTCATTGCTCAACTGTGTCCAAATAGCAGCCAGTAAAACTGACTGTGTGGTCAAAAGGTCACGTTTTGTTTTTGCACACCACCCAAATTGTTTTTGCACACCACCAAATTGTTTTTGCACACCACCCAAAACCTGAACTGCAGAGAGAATACTGTGCCAGTCCTGCTCCTTCACAGTCAAATGCCCTATAGATTTTGTAAAACTTCAAAGAGAGGAGCTCCAGGGAAACCAGACCAAACTCATTTCACTGCCTGCATCTACCGCCGCTTGCGGTACTGTTGAGCACTTGATGAATAAACTTTGATTTGATCTGATTTGACAATGGGAGTTAGCCTCTCCCATAATTTGCCCTGAAAAATCTTCCTTGAGGACGGCCTGTATCTTCCTAGTGTTACAGGAACAGAGTGTTTATTCTTTTCCGCTCATTTTATGCATTACAGGTAGTGACATTAAACATGTCTGGCTAAGGGTCTGCACCTGTCAGAATGTATACAGAGGACGGTGATGCTGGAGGGATTCCAGGAGGCACAAGTCACCTTGCTTTCGGAATGCTGCCCTCTTCTGGCCGCTTGTAGATGGTTCTTGGTAGCTGATGCTGTTTAATGGCGTTGTGTATGCCTTATTTAACCATGGTGTGGTTCCTGTACCGAAAAAACAGGAAGACCAGGAAAAAACATTCACATTCCTATTGGTTGAAATCGTCTGAATTAAGTCTTTTGATGTCCATCCCTTAAAATGCAATTGGCTTAGAGATATGCACACAAGCTGGTCAGTACATACAAAGCTTTTATATTAAATAACTGGGCAATACTTCAATAATGATAGTATTTAGCTGTGTTTCCTCAGTCCACTGACATTTTGGAAAAGGACCCTCATCATCATCAGATCAGCGTCACACAGGAACCTGGGCATCTGTGGAACACAACCGCCGGTATGCATCACCACACCAGCAGGGGGAGCTGCTGCCATGCTGGTTTCTCTATTATTTAAGGCTGTATATCGACTGAGGGATGGTCTCGTGCAGTAAGTAAACAGACATTTTCTTAAAATGCATCATTACATTTCTGTCAGTTGAAATTTTAAATATTTGTCAAATGTTTCAAAAGTTAGATTTTCAGTTTCCGCAGTACTTCTTGAACTCAAATCTTATCTGTGTCTTGCCTTTCTTGCTTTCACAACACACACACACACACACACACACACACACGCACTATCCAGACAATCCTTAGACCCCAACCCTGATCCTATCAAACACAATGACCTCCCCCAATAAATGCACTCATCCTCAAACCCCAACATCGAACCTATTAAATGCAATGACCTCTGTCCAACAAATGCACTCTGCTAAAATGTCACGGCCCGCTCTTTGCTGTCTGCCAGTTATGATTGGGTTGCCATCGAGCTCCAAAATCTCAGCTTTGAATTGGACCCTGTGCTGGTGGGGGGGGGGGGGGGGGGGGGGGGGGGTTTTTGTCAAAGCCCTGCCCGGTTTGC
>JAODKM010000034.1:11748670-11760820 GCA_026780845.1 Petrocephalus sullivani
CTGTCTGTCTGTCTGCGTGGTTTCAGCGTGTGCTGGCACTTTGTCATGTAACAAAGCGACCAGAGTGTGTGTGTGTGTGTGTGTGTGTGTGTCTGTCTGTCTGTCTGCGTGGTTTCAGCGTGTGCTGGCACTTTGTCATGTAACAAAGCGACCAAAGTGTGTGTGCGTGTGTGTCTGTGTGTGTGTGTGTGTGTGTGACTGTCTGTCTGTCTGCGTGGTTTCAGCGTGTGCTGGCACTTTGTCATGTAACAAAGCGACCAGAGTGTGTGTGTGTGTGTGTGTGTGTGTGTCTGTCTGTCTGTCTGCGTGGTTTCAGCGTGTGCTGGCACTTTGTCATGTAACAAAGCTGACAATGAATTTCCAGAGACAAAAGGCCAGACTTAAGTGAGGTCTCCATCTGCAGCCCGCCCTACTGGAGACAGAGAGTGTGTGTGTGTGTGTGTGTGTGGCTTTGTAATCCTTACAGTGTGGGGACCCAATGTCCCCACAATGTGATAAAAACCTGCTATTTTTTACCTTGTGGGGAAATTTTTTTGGTCCTCATATGGATAACCTCAATTTTATAAAAATCTGTATCTGCAATCAAAAAAGTAAAAATTTGTTTGGTTACTTATGGTAAAGGTTAGGGCTGGGTAGGGGTTATGGGTGTCATAGTTCGAATCAGGGTTATGCCCATAGGAATGAATGGAGTGTCCCCATAATGATGAGGTTTACACACTGTGTGTGTGTGTGTGTGTGTGTGTAGGGGGTGGGAGACTTATATTTCCCACATCTCTTGCACGCCCACAGACTGAATAGCAGCACAAAGCACTAGCAATTTTCTTCAATTTCTCTGAAACTTATTTTTAATATTGAAATAGTTCAGTTGACAAGATGCAGTTGTGGGAACTCAGAAAATGGCTCTAGAGTGCCACCTTGTGTCTAGTTGCTGTCACAAATGTATTTTATAATGTTTTTTGTCACCTTATTTGCATTTAGTCATTCTGTGTCAGCCTAAAATGATTTCATGTTTTTAAAAATGCAGTTTTTAGAATGTGTAAAAAATATTTATATTATATTTCAACTGCTGGCACAGAATACCACTACATTTAAAAAGGTCAGTGCTTAAAGCAACCCAAAGAAGACATTTTATCACATTTCAAATTGTTTGACCTTATTTAGACTATTCATGAAGATTTAGGTCACAGATATGGACAGATATGGATTTGAATGCAAATAATGAGCCCGTTTAAGGCCAACACTGAATTTTGTTTTGACATTTACTACTAGATCTACTTCAGTAAGAAGCAAAATTGAAACCAGCATCTACCCTGTACATACCCAGCATCTACCCTGTACATACTCAGCACCTACCCTGTACATACCCAGAACCTACCCTGTACATACTCAGCACCTACCCTGTACATACCCAGCACCTACCATGTACATACTCAGCACCTACCCTGTACATACCCAGCACCTACCCTGTACATACCCAGCATCTACCCTGTACATACCCAGCACCTACACTGTACATACCCAGCACCTACCCTGTACATACCCAGCATCTACCCTGTACATACCCAGCACCTACCATGTATGAGACGTCACCTTTGCCAGCGATTCCTGAAATCAGAGATGTAGATATGCCAGCTGTTCCGGTAGGCGTGGCACTGTTGCTGGGAGACAGCCGTAGTGATACTCTGCCCTCTCACCCAGTTACTGCCACCCTGAGCTGGATCTCCAACAGTCCCCTATGGGATCCCTAT
This sequence comes from Petrocephalus sullivani, assembly GCA_026780845.1. Taxonomy (NCBI): domain Eukaryota; kingdom Metazoa; phylum Chordata; class Actinopteri; order Osteoglossiformes; family Mormyridae; genus Petrocephalus; species Petrocephalus sullivani. The sequence goes on from JAODKM010000034.1 coordinate 11,750,419, forward strand.
GTTTCCCCCATGGAGATCTCCAGGATAGAGTGGAGGGCACCCCATAAACAAGCAGAGTTTGCCTTTCCTCTGTCTCATGTGCTAATGTCCCATCTATGCCAGGAGGAGGTGAAGAGCAAGTCGCAGGTGTGCGCCAACGTGTTCTGCGGGGCGGGCAGAGAGTGCGCCATGACGGAGAAGGGGGAGCCGACCTGCCTGTGCATCGAGGTGAGAAGTGCCGCATGCTAAAAACGGCACGGCCTGGACACGCCACAGTCCCAAATATCCCATACTGAAGCGCAAAATTCCGCAGACCCCCTCCCCCGTCTCCAGGTGGGCAGATTTAATCATTGGGGATCTGGGGGGTGGGGTTGGCATCCCATAATTCTTCCGATTGAAAGTGGCAACATGAGGAGGCATGTTAGGAGGCCTCATGCATGGTTTGGGGACAGGCAGGGCACAGGTGGGGGGGCGGGGGGTTAAGGGGCAGGTAGCCTCCCGGAGACCACCCACATCACTCCCTGACTTATGAATCCCAAAACATCAAAGTCGCATCTGAAGTCCCGCAACATTTAACTGGATTAGAGTCAGGCTACCAATGAAAAGGGCAGTGGAACAATGAAGAGAGAGTGAGCGGCATCCAGGGGGCGGTCCCGGGGGCGAAATGGGGCTCGGGTCACACCTTTATTTTTACACTACGTCCTCTGCAGCAATGCAAGCCGCACAAGCGCTCCGTGTGCGGGAGCAACGGAAAGACCTACCGCAACCACTGCGAGCTGCACCGCGACGCCTGCCTGACCGGCCTGAAGATCCAGGTGGCCCATGATGGACACTGCAAAGGTGAGGCAGAGCTGGGCACGGCGCAGTGCATGATGGGAAAGGGGAAGAAATGGGGTGAAGCACGTGGAACAGTGTTGGGGTTTGATTGCTGCAACGACACATATCCAGCTGTCATACTTTGTCCAAAACCGATATTAATGGAATCATTATGGTTCGGGGTCAAATCGCCAGCCCTTGTGGCTACGGTCATGTGGTGCAACTCTGTTATACCACATGACTACACAACTAACAAACAACTTTATTTATTTATCACTGTTCTTACTTCTTGGAGAGATTCATGAAGAAGCCGGCATCGCTCCAGTCCCCTTATCATTTTGGCTTCAGTCCCAGTTAATTTAACACCTTTTCCATGGATGTGTCCTAACAGTCCCATATGACTGTTCCTTCTGTTATTTTCCTCCCTTGTATTTAAAGTATTTAACTTTCATACTGTAGTTTGCCAAACATTATAGACAGCACTGATCCTCATTTCTCCTCCCCCTTTTTCTTCATGCCCACACATTGTTAATTAAGAATCCTCTTCTCCAGAAGCACCCAGACTTTTTCTGAGCAGTTTTGCTGTGGTTAGCAATCATGTCGACACCATGTGACCAGTTCTGGCTCAGACTGCTTCACACCTGTAATCAAGCGGTCCCTATTTGAAGCAGTATCTCTCCAAGAGGGCAAACGGTGACCTCATACGATTAAGCTATAAACGCCCCGTTGCTGCCAAATATCATGAAACAGCAGCCAGGGTCCCAAGATCAGCAGGACATGTCTCTAGATTTCTGCAGCGGTTGCTAGGTTCTTGGCACAAAAGGAGGGCTTGGTTGAGTCGCAGCTTTGCACAAGTGAGAAGCTAAGTTCTTTGTTTCTGCTCCTTATTTCAGAGAAGAAAACTGACAAGGCTGTTGCTAGTCCAAGTAAGTAGACATGATTCAATAATGTGTCGCTGTGCCACACAGGACAATATGTGGTTTTTGTCTGCGTGACAGTCACTTATAATAGACTAACTGTCAACTGTGATATTGGACACTGCAGTCCGATATCACACACATTTCATGTGCCCTGTGTGGAGTGTTTATTATATTGGCTCTAAACAGGACATGCAAATCTCTGAAGAATCTTCTAAGGTTTACACAATGACCTTTCAGAGATTCGTACATGAATTTTCTGTCAGAGTAAATGGGCTGTGGAGCTCAGAGATGGAAGGTTTATAATGCAGGGGGAATGACGAGGCAGATGCAGATGCTGAGGTAAACAATGACTCGGCAAGACTGCAGGAGCTTGGGGTCCCCCAGAGGAATGTGCTCATCCTCAGCCTCCTGCAATCAGGCTACGGCCCAAACTCACACGTCCACCAAGCCCTGCCCCTCCTGCATAACTGTGGTTCTGTGTCTCTCCCCCCCACCCCCCCACGCAGTCGCGTGTTACGCAGGCGACCGCAACGAGCTGCGCAGCCGCGTCATCGAGTGGCTGCAGATGGAGGTGGTCCCGGATGGATGGTTCTCCAAGGGCTCCAACTTCTCAGACATCTTGCTCAAGTATTTCAAGGTGGGCGCGGTGGCTGCGGGGCAGCCGTGCGACGGGGCGATCTTTGGCTTCGCGTCAGTTAGCGAGGCTCTGCGATGCGGCAAAGGTCGTTAGCGCCGCTAATGTGGCAGCAAATCAAACCACGTGCTCAGCCTTATAAAACCGGGCATCCTCACTGACCTTTTGATAAAGGCAATCCAGGTAAAGGCAAGGAGGAGCGTCGGGATGTACTTTGGCAGCCTACCGGTGCTGCTCTTGCATTATTGAGCCAAAACCAGGAGGAATAAAGGTGGCCAGGATGCTCTTCCCACAGCAATAAGGAAAAAACCCACTTTTTCAATGGCTAGGCTAGTAAAAACACACTAACAAAAATCACAGCATAACAACCTAGTGCCAATAGCAAACAATTAAATCCTATAAGCTACATTCGGAATTAGCCCTTTAAAAGCTGCCGATCTGGCCTGTTCCCATTCTTAAGGACTAGAGGCAACAAACACGACACACGGCGCACTGATGACTGTAGACCCATCAGAAGAACCTCGTGCTTTGACTGAAACCTGCTTTTGCAGATGGGAAAATTTTCTCATGACACAAATTCGTTCGCTTTACTTTCCGAGTAATTGTTTGCTCCGGTTCCTCTAAAGTCTTAAACTTTCCTGAATCTATGCTGAAATATTTATATGCGAGCAATCAAAGGCAGGGCCCAGCGGAATACTCAGGGCGGGCTGGATTTATGGCACCTACCAAAATATGAGTCCAAGAAGGTCTTTTAATTGCTTTAATTGCTTTATTAAGTCCAGTGACATAATAGTATGGGAGACTGGAGAAACTATCAAACAGGCTCAGTTGTTCAAAGGAATTCCCCCAAAAGACCACTGATGGTTAGCAGACTAGCCCAGCTTTGCGTTGGAAAAAAAAAAGATTTTTCCGTTGTGCAGTTTTTCTGCAGTTTATAAAAATTATTCAACAATTGTCCCTGGTCTCCCCTACATTGCTCCCCAAATTTTGTCCAGCCATCATACATATATGACATATATGAGATTGATGGTGTTGTGCACTATGCTCTAGTAGTAAATATAGTATCTCCCAGCACAGCTGGCAATATAGTGGCCGCGGTTGTCAGGAGGAGTGAGCAGGCGGGAATGGGAATGCGCGGCTACCCCCGGAGTGGTGCGGGGTGGCTGAGGGCCTCCGCATGCCTCCCCATCTGCAGGCACCGGCTAATCAGCGTCCCCACGCTGGCCAACGTGTCTTAGCGCTGCCCTCACACTGGATCGGCTGCTGCCCGGGCAACGTGCGTCTGGAACGCTAATCACCAGTCGCCACCAGTACCAATTTGTTCCCACGATGTATTGAATCATTGGCTCTCATTTGTGTTAAATTGTGCCCGCATTTTATTAATTACTTCCCTGTCATGGTAGGGCCTGATAGAAGGAAGGACGATCCACGCAGAACCTCTAATAAACCAGAGTTTATTAAACAAAACGAGCAGAGAGGGAGACCCAGAAAACAAAAGGACTGTACAGGGTCAAAACAAAACTGGGAAAGCAAAAATTAAGGCAGGGAGCAAAGCTGGGAACCATAATACTTACAACTGGGATGAACACAGGAAAATCACAACAACTAACAGGGTATAATTATCTCAACTACAATTAACAAATACATCACAGCACAGGGAATTTAGCCTCAATGAACCAACCAGGAACTGAACAGAAACAGGCACTTAAATACACAGCTAAGACATGACACAAGACAGGTGAGAAACAGCTAAATTAGCCAATGATTAAGGGCTTGGGGCAACAAGGAACAGGTGGGGTAATTTACAATTAACAGATAGTAGAGGCTGGGAAACAGGAACAAACACTGAGGGCTATCAGCATAATATACCCAAGGCTCAGGCAGAGTAACCATAAACAAGACATAAATTAACCATACCAACACCGGGGATAAAGTAAAACCAGAAAATAACACAAAGACGAGCAGGTGGAAGGGGCTTCCTATGAGCCACACGCTCAAGCCATATAGCTATATGAAGACCTGGGAAGCCTGCAGACACATTAGGGGAACAGCAAACAGGACAGCCAGTGGGACCTGCTGGCCAAACGGTGAAAAGGCACCTGGGATGGGGCCACACCGATGCTGACAGGTCCCTAGTATCAGTTAAACCATGGGCGTGTTTTACTAATTAGTTCCCATGATATATTAAAATATATATATATATATATATATATATAATGGGCATGTTTTACTATATAGTCTGTTTATTGTCTAATGCATGACTTTCATTTAAGCCACTGGACGTTTTATTTAATTAGTGTACTAGTAGTTTACTTAAATTGTGGCCATGTTATAGTAATTTCTTCCCGCGATATATTAAAACATAGCTACGATACATATAATTTTTATCATGTCATGAGAGGGGCTCCGTAGATTTCAATAACAACTTGCAATTTTTTTTTTGGATATTAGTAAATATGAATATTAAAGGTCATTGGATGCCGTCAGGCGCTACTGAGTCTTCTGAGAGCTTCAGAGTCAATGAAAAATAAATAAGATCCTTTTAAGATCCTGGAATTGGATTTTGAAGACAAAGCATATAAGTGCTCAAAACAGGATCCCCAGTGTCTTTTGAGGTGTTTCAGAAGCTTGTGTCATAAATGTGCCTGTTCCCCAATTCCTTGTAAAGTACTCCTAAAGGAGCTTCTCCCAAGGAGAAGTAAAATCCCCCCATAATAAACCCTTCCTGTTGCCAGGCTATTATCCAATCCAAAATTTCAAGCTTTCTAAAAAGTAAAGGAACCCTTTTCCCCCTGGATCTGCCTGTTTTGTTCCAGTAGCTCCGTTCCACACAGTGGAGCGTTTTTGATGGCTTGTGTAACTAAGCAGCTCAGTTCTTCCTTTTACAAAGAGAGTTAGCTACTCAGATACATGCAGGATTGAGCTTGTTCAACTGTAAAGTATCTAAGGTCTGGCACATGAAGCTCTGATCGCTATCATGACTCCTCCAGCCTGAATGACTCTGGTGCAGTGGAAGAGAATGAGATTAGGAGGTAAACATGTTGGGATCGGCAGTTTTTATTTATTTTGTTTCTTCATTCATCCCCCACCCCAAAATAACGTTTTATCATCTGTGTGTCATTGGTAGAGTTATGATAACGGAGACTCGAAGCTCGACTCCTCTGAGTTCCTGAAGTTCATCCAGCACAACGAATCAGCCGTCAACATCAGCTCCTACTCTGACGAGGAGAATAACCGCCTTCTCAGGTGACCTGTTGCGACCCGACTTGGATTGACTCAGTTTTTCTTATCCTACATTTGTTTTCACTGAGTCCTGACATATAAAATAAATTCGTCAACGCACATGGTGACTGAGTTCTATGAATCTATACCAACAGTACACAATGGACACAGAATAAATGGTACTTGCAGTCTGACTCTCAGTGACTTGTGTGTCTAACTCACATAGCCTTGAGTGTAGCTACGCAGGTTGTCCAATGTTACTTTATGGACAAAATCTAGCTTTAAGACGCAAAGTTGTGAAGATCGTATTGGTAACGCTGGGACCTCATTGAACCTTGCACTTCAGTCTAATGCTTTCCTGTTATTGTATAGACACTAAAACTTATTATTGTCTAAATCAATTTATACTTTTACCATAAAACAACAAAATCAGATAAGCACCTAACCACATCTCAATAAATATGTTGATAAGGGTTTTTCTTTTTTGTTTCAGTTATACTTAACTTTTGGTTTGATGATCAACATAGCATATACCTGTCGGGATATATAGGACATATAAGTGAAATGTAGCTATGTCTGCAATGGGCGAAAACATTCTGTGTCATGGCCTCTGGCATGTTTCAGTGTAAGCAGGGTTCCCCAATTCCGGTCCTGGAGGGCCAGAATCAAGCACAGTTTGCAGATTTCCCTTCTCAAAAATAGCAAACCTGGTAATTAGCTGATTAAGATGTGTCTGGGCAGAAAACTCAGTTCACTGTTAAGATTTTTGAGGTTTTTTTGTGGGAATAAATGTTCTTTATTTTTCTCCCTGCAGAATTTATTTATAATAATAATAATAAGCTATTTTAAGGTCAGAAGGGTATGAAAACACCTAAAATAGCCGTGATGCTGATGTCTAGTTCACCCCTTTGGGGCATGTTTGCCCTTCAGTGGTTTGTTGTTCGGATATTGAGGTCTGGTGGGATGGGGCACTGTGTATGTTCAGCTGTGGTGCTGGTGGGTGGTGGGGCGTGGCTTTCTCCGGCACACATACAGACAATCTGTGCTCGTCGTTCCCCCAGGAGCATGTGCGTGGACGCACTGATCGAGTTCTCCGACGAAAACGCAGACTGGAAGCTGAGTTTCGACGAGTTCCTCAACTGCCTGAAGCCGGGTTTCAATCCCCCAGAGAAGAGTAAGTGCTCAGTGGTCTGTGTAACGTACATAGTCACACTAACATGTATGGCGCGGTTGGTGAGCTCAGTGAAAACCAGGGATGGGCCTTTCACTCCGTGCCGTCAGACCAATGGGACAGGGGCAGGTGCACATCTCATTTTCTATAAGTGGGGTATTAACCTTTGGTTTTAAAAGAGACACGCCAAGCTACACAAGCTAGCTCATCCAAAATCCCTCAATGTCCTTCCCCCACCGGCAGAGTGCGCCCTGGAAGACGAGACGTACGAGGATGGAGCGGAGACCCAGGTCGAGTGTAACCGCTGCGTCTGTGCTTGTGGGAACTGGGTGTGCACGGCCATGACTTGTGAGGGTAAGAGCTGTTTATGTGTTACACACTCTTATTTGTTTGTTATTGTCAGTGGACAGTGTGAATTGGACTTTTCAAGGACATTCAAGGGCTGAAAGTATTTCTTTCCAGATAATTACACAAATATAAGGGCTGTATGGATCCTCTATAGGCTGTGGAATAAAGCATAAATAGAACAAATAAATGCCCTTGGATGGTCCCCGCTGGTACCTACAGGAAAGGAGAACAAGCAGGACCTGGATGACACTGAAGCAGCTGATCACCAGATGACGGAGGAAGAATGGAGCCAGCGAGTGGCGGAACTTAACAAGCACCAGGTTAGTGGGAGATGTCAGAAGCAACACCCGAGCTTCCCAGAACTCAGAGGCCTAGAGAGGAACCAAGACCATAATGCCCAAAATGTGTGTCGGAATACATGATTTAATCAAATTTAAAATGTAATCATAATTTAATAATAATCTAAACAATTGTTCAAGGTCATTGTTTCAAAGCAGTGAAATGTATTATACTTTTGCCCTCCAATAAAATATTCCATGTCAGTTTCAGATATTGAATTTCATCCAAACTAATGGTCACCAGGTACCATGGGATATGTTTCATTTTGCCTCTATTAAACTCATAGCAAAAAGTATATTGAAATGGCCTTTAGGTGAATATCAATAGAAATTCCTGATCATATCTACTATTCAAATCAGTCAAAACCAGCCTAACCTGAGTTGTATTATATATCGCTGGTCCTTTTCTGTATTTGCGGTGGGGTCCTGGCTGTACAGTATGCCATAAATGCTTTTAGTAGCCCTCAAAGTGCCTGATTCCTCAAAGCTACGCCTGTTTTTTGCAGGAAACTGTTGAGAAGATGAAAGCAAGCACAAAGGAGGTCTAAACGAGCTGTGCGGAAGTGGCAAATGGGACAGAACCTTCTAGTCCCTCCTGAACCGGACTCTTCTCAGGCTCTGGCTTGAAAATTTGTGCTGTTGCAAAAAAGCATCGTCGTTGTTTGTTATTTTTTTCTTACCTGATTATGTAGAATACTACAGTTCTGGATCAAATATATAAATACTGTTATGTTTGTGTTTACTGTTTGTTGTAGTGGTCCCTATTGTATTTTGCCCTAAGCTCCTTACACACCTTGGAAGGAGAGCTGAATTGTTTTACTGTGGGAGGTTTCTTTTTTACACTAATAGTAGAGGTAGGAGAATTTCTAGGCAGTCAAGCAACCAGTGGTAGAGTTGAAGGACTTATTTATCTTCATATCCTTACTATTTCTCCATACACTGATCCCAGAACAGTGTTATTAAGGATTTGTAGTTGGTATAATTTATCTGCTTTAAAGTGTTGTTTTTTTTTTTTTTTTTTGCATAAACAGATCTCGGAGCAGCATCGAGAAGTTATATTTAAAAACACCTGGCCCATGTGCCAAGCTGCAGGTGGAGGCCAGATGTTTTGCTGGTATTTTATAGTACTACCATGCCAGACACCTGGCCAGTTTACAATGTCGGGTTACAATGCCAAAAGTCAATGAATGAGGTTGCTTCAACCACTAACCTCTGATTTCGGCAATAAAATTCTATGCTCTGGTGTAAATAGCCGTGGCGTATCAATGAGAACTAAACTGAGTGTCCCCCATTGGCCTGACCCACTGATACTCATCAGTGTAAAACTCTTTGACATTTTGCAATCTGATAATGCACGGTTTGAATAGCTGCACAATGGGTGCAAGTGCATGCTAGGGGGTGCACGTGCACGGATTCCTGATAAGGTCCCGTGCAAATAAAACCAATCCTGAGAGATTAAAAGCTTGACCCATATTGACAGGCCAGGGAATTTTACAGTCGCTATAAAATGAATATAGAAAATATATGTGTGTAACAATATTATTACACTTATATTACTTTTTAATTTTTTAGGCACACTATGGCTTATTCTGTGTGAGTGACACTTTTTTTAAAGCTGACTTAGAGATGACGGGAGGAGCGCAGAACCACACACGTCTCTTTGCCTCGCCGTGGTGTAATTCACCATACGACTCTTTGTGATCGCATTCCATTTAATGCTTCGGTAGCATTACGCTCTAGCGGTGAATTTTGAACTTCATCGCCGGTCTTAAGACACATGCGTAGAAGTTGTCGGCTATATTTTAAAAAGTTTATGAGTCATATTCTTATAGCTAAGCTAATATCTAGCGTTGGAGATACTGCTTTTTTGATAAATATGCCTCCTTCCTTCATGTGTTGTGCATAGTTGCAGATCGTATAACTGCTTAAACTCCTAAGTGCACTGTAGCGAATTAATGACGCATCTGTGCAATTTGCTTAAGTAAAAGTGTAGTTGTACTGGCCTAATTCATTTGATTAGTGGTCCGAGCACCAGTGGTGCTGGATCTCTATTGTTTTATTAGACATGTCTTTTTGGTGCTGGTTTTAAACATGATGTTTCTGCTGGCCATCTTTGGCACATACGTTTGCATTTTAAGTATAAAATCAGTCTGTCACATTTGTACTGTTATTTTATTTTTTAGGGATTACAGTAAAAGGTCAAATAGCTATTATTGATAAGCATCATATATATTAGTAGTGGGTGACAATATTGATACCAAAGCTGGATGTTAGGTGATTTATATGTCTCCAGGTAAACCATTACTCTGGACCCAGCAACTACATAATACCTTAGCTTTCAAAAATCAATCCTGAAGATATCTATGTGTGTTCTGTAGCTTAGAGGCATTTTAATTATATAACTAGTTTTTGTTTCGCCACTAATGGCTTTTACAACATATGGTTATTAGTGCCTTAAAAATCCTAACCGTTCGATCTACGGAAGCGATGGTCGACTCCTCACCAAGCAGTGAAGATTGACTACAGTTAGAAACAGCACAAATATATTTGCCAGTTTTGTGTGTTTTTTTTTGTTGATTTAGTCTATGTTCTTTTCAGGTATGTATGTGTGTACATATGTGTATGAATGTATTTCATTGTAATGTGAAAATTACATTAAACCATTTTGTATTCTTCAAAAGGTGATTGCTACCCGGTCATTCGTTGTTTTTGTCTTTAAAATCCTTGAGGCATGCAGTCGATTCCAATAAACAAAATTAATGACAATGGACACATTTTTTGCTGAATATGTTGCATATGCCCCCCCCCTTGTGGTCATTGCTTCCAGGATAGGCCTTGGGCCCCACCAAACCATGTATTGGACAAGCGTGGGCCTATAGAAGGTGAATGAGTGTTACATACACTCACCTAAAGGATTATTAGGAACACCATACTAATACGGTGTTTGACCCCCTCTCGCCTTCAGAACTGCCTT
>JAODKM010000034.1:11760920-11777951 GCA_026780845.1 Petrocephalus sullivani
TTCTGACATTCAGTTTGGAGTTCAGGAGATTGTCTTGACCGGGACCACACCCCTAAATGCATTGAAGCAACTGCCATGTGATTGGTTGATTAGATAATTGCATTCATGAGAAATTGAATAGGTGTTCCTAATAATACTTTAGGTGAGTGTACATTGTCACAAAGTTAGCAGACTGTGGTAGACTGGCACCATTTTCCAACCCAGCCTTGTGCCCTGAGTTTTTTGGTGTAAGTTAAAACCTCATCATTACCCTGCACTCAATAAGCAGTAACAGAAAATGGATGGACGGGTGAGTTAGTAACATGGTTGCTTTATGACCAGGCATGGGGGATGAGGCCTCTCCCCTACACTCCCTTTCTTGCAGTCCTTATACATATTTCAGTCTTCTACTGCAGCTCAGATATATCCATAAATTGTCCATAGTGTGCCCTGTTCATTCCAGGGTGTCCCCTGCCTAGTGTCCTCTTGGTTCCAGGCTTTCTGTACAAGATCAGCAATTGCAAGACTGATATGTCATTGGTTATTATGACATGATGATCACCACAAGCCCAGAATGTGCCGAGATGCAGGACTCCCTGCCTTGGTGTTAGTCTGGACTAACATCTGCGGCCGCTTAGGCTATGTAATCTGCGCTCCGGGTTGCATAATGCGGTAGTAAGCGCCGCAGAAGTGCGCGGCTGTTTCAACATTTACCTGCGCTCACACGTCCAGGAGCAGCCGGCGTGAACTTTAGACTGACCTCCCCCTCTGCGGCTGGACGTCGAGGATTTCCTCGCTCTGATTATAATGACATATATTCGACTTTAAGTAACCTCGGCGAGACCGATCAGGCTGAATAAAACGTCTTGGGGCGGAGCAGCGTAGACGGTGTCGCCCCGGAACACGCAGCCTGAATAAATATGCGGTGGCTGGGCGCATTTTCGCACTTTCTTGAGCTGCTTCTGGAGGTTTAACCAAGGAAGCTGGCAGAGGTATAATCATTGTTGTATTTTTTTTCTTTTTGTTTTGGATCTTGTGAGATTTTGAGTGTAACAAGTGGAACGACTTTTTAAATTATTATTCTTAGAAGCAATTTCTAATGCACACCGCTTTCCTTTAGTCAGCTGAAATATAAATGTAAATGCCGGCCATCTCACTTAGTCTGTGAGTAAAACAGTAAAGCATTTGCATAGTTTTCGGTTGTTTCTAGTGCTTTTTAAAAGTTTGTCACACTGAAAATGGAAGCTTTTGAGAGCCAAAGCAGCGAGGGGAGCGTCTTGGACCTGTCTCGTCTGAATCTGGACACCTTGGATCTGCAGAGCTTGGGCGAGGAGCGGAGGAGGGAGACCCGGCGGCTGGACCTGTCCTTTAACCAGATGGTGGCGCTGCCCGGCTCGCTGTGGCTCTTCTCGAACCTGGGCTTCCTCGACATCAGCAGCAACGGGCTCTCGGTCATATCCGACGAGATCACCCGGCTCAGCAAGCTGCGGACGCTGATCGCGAAGAACAACCGGCTGGACGTGCTGTCTCTGCCCAAGGACTTCGGCTCGCTGCCGATCGAGACCCTGAACTTCAGCGGCAACAGGTTCGAGGAGCTGCCCGCCCAGTTTCTGAAACTGCGCCGGCTGCGCTGCCTCTCGGTGGGGGGCAACAGGCTCAGATCTATCCCGGCCGAAATAGAAAACCTAACCAGGTATGACGGAGGAAGATAACATCTCATCACACTGACGTAGTGATTGAAACCAACACCGGGATCTTCTGCCCACTGGGGTGATCAGTGTTTCAAAACTAGGTTGCATTTTAATTTGCTATAATTAGTTTCATTAAGTTTAAAACGGTGTCCACATTGCACATTTGGTTCTGTAATAACTGCAACCTTGTAAAAGAATAATCTAAGGTTACTTTCGTTTTACTTTTTGAATGTTAGCTCTCGAATTTAGCTCATTGTTTTACTAGGTTTACGTGCTTTAAAGGTATAACACATTCGTTTTTATTTAAAGGTGCGTCTAAATCTGATTCCCCAGGGGAAAAAGTCCTCTCTTGAGTTGAAGGCCAAAAAGTCATGTTAATAATGGGAGTCTTTAAATGTGTCGGTTTAGCAATGCAAAATCACAAGCATTGTAATCAAGCATGGTTTGTCATGTTTTTATACAGTGTAGTACACATCTTAAGAAATGTACAACTTCTTTACCTCAGCCAAGTTGACCAAAAGTCATAAAGGCGTTGCTGCCCTGAGAAATAAAACGTCACAGAAGGACGTGCATCACTGTGATTATGGTCACAAAGTGCTGAATAACACCGGGGGCACTCCAACCGGCCTCATCCATGTTCAGATAAGAGGTCACCGAGACTCCTAATCGTCCATGGTGACACGTTTGACTCAATAACTCGTAGCCAGTTCAAATGAAACGTTATCATCTCCCGAGGGCTGGGTTTCTTTCAGCAATTTTCTCTATTTTTTTCCTTATATATTTTTTTTATTTCGCAGACACTTTTGTCCAAAGAAGTGTACAACTGAGTATAATTGCAGTTACTCCGAGCTTCCAAAGAATGCCCAGTTACAAGTGTAATTGCACAGAGGCAAGAACCTAATGAGACTATTCGGGGAGCAGAAGGGCAACATCAAGAACATTCAGGGAACACAGAGAGACATCAGGCTAGTGGAGGGATCCCTGGAACAGATGGGTGCCTCACAGTGGTGGTTGTTCATGACACAGGTTTCATTTCAGTCTAAGTCTGCCTTTTCATTCATTGCACATTCCTTCTGTTAATTGCCTGTCGCCCTGCATATATTATAACGAGGCTTATTTCAGTAACACAAGGATCGTTGATTACTTTGATTTTTTTCTGACCGCTGTGTCCACTTGCTCTCACAGAGACAGGAACAAAACCCGCCCCAACATCGAGATTTAGAATTCTCTGTGTAGCTGATGAATGATTGCCCTGTCGACGTTATTCCCCTCTCTGCGGATAGCTCGCATGGTCCTTAATGTGCACCCCCCTCCCAGTTCCTGGCCTGCCCAAATCCCCCCCCATTGTCCGCTTTTCCCTTGCCACCCGCAGAGTGGGCAAATCACTGAATGGGAAAGTGTCTCAACTTGGCAATGAGTCCTGTACTTAAGGAGGCCTCCGGCTGGAATCTTCTTTGTTAACGGGAACTTAAGTGCAAAGACACTTTGAATGTGTTTTTCGCAGATAAACTATGGCCAGAATCTTTGTGTCTGTATTAATAATCATTTACACTTGACTGTAACTTTAATACAGCAGGATAAGTGGTTATAGGATGGATGGATGGATGCAACTTTAATAGTCAACTGTCAGATTGATTTCTTGTGTTGTATAGATGTAATAATTGACTTTTAAGTTCCAGTAGAATATGGCACAGTAATCCATCTATCGAGAATCCATCTCATTCTGAGGATCTCCAGGTGTTTCCAAGCCAAGTGAGAGATATGGGGTGTGTGGGGTGTGCAGGAAATGGCTCCCTTGGGAGCTGAGCAGATGGAATCTTTATGTGGTGCCCAAAGCAATTACACAACATGCAGAGCACAATACGGAATACCATATGTAGATCTATTCGAAGAATTTATCTAAGCGATAATGAGTAAATGCAGAGTAACCTTAGTTATCATTTAAGGGAGATAAGCAACATGTGAGGACATCTGTGGCAGGGCAATACTATGACTGGGCAGGAAAAGACTGCAGTTAGTGATGGGAACACCTCTGGGGATTTGCTCTTACAGTGCCTGCTGGTCTGTGGCGTTAGCCTTTAGGGAACAGCGTGTGATTTGATGAAAAGCTAAAGGGGCATTTTATAAATCCAAGCTTAGGACCCTGCTCCCCTAGTGCGATTCAGGCAGGATTGCGGGGTTCTACTTTCTTTGAGTGTTATAAGCATTCTAATGTGACTTAGAAAGGATGCGGTGCTGCTGTGTTAATGGCTAGCTCAACATAAACACTTTGGGTTTAGCTTGAGTTTGCGGCCACTGTATGCAAATTAGGAAATCTTTAGTCTCCTATATTGAATTTTTCCTGTTATCAACCAGACTTTCAGCAGCCATTGGTTGGGTTTTGGAACCCTTTGATACTGAAGGTTTTATCCTTTTAAATAGGAGATTTCAAACTTTTTGAAAGAAGGATGTCCAAATGAAAACCGACCAGATATAGGAAGCCCTTACCCTAAGTACAGGATCTCATTGGTAACTGGGAAGTAGGGACTGAGAGGGTGGGTGGGGGGGGGGGTCTTTAATATTTCCTGCATGGATTTGGGAGAGCTCGAGTTTACTTCAGACCAGAGCTTTAAAATGAACCATTATGCAACTTTCCCAGAACTCTTGGGAAGGAGCTTCCTGTTTTAATGTAGTTCCCCACATTCGTCACGTGTGTGGCACGCGCATTCATTTGGAGAGAAATTTCTTCCACTGTTATTCTCTAGCCCAATGCTCATTGGGCATTTTTTGTTTCCCCTCTTCAGTTTAGAGTTTCTGTACCTGGGGGGGAACCTGATCTCTGCTATCCCCCCCGAGCTCGCCAACCTGCCCTGCCTCAGCTATTTGGTCTTGTGTGACAACCGCATCCAGAGTATACCTCCACAGCTCTCCAGGTGACCTCCTGCGTGTTAAATGCTGCCAGAGCCAAGTCACAGTGTCATTGTAGCCATCATCTGCCACATCGTCCGTGGGTCACATTCTCAGATGAAATTACGACCTCATTGGTCATAGAGCGAGATGCTACAATAAATTAAAATATAAGTATGAAAGACACTTAAACACTGACTATCTGACAATTTAAACACAAAATACTAAGACTTAGACATAAGGCATAGATCTAAAAATACAGTTTTAATAGTTAAAGTACAGTTAGGGTCATCACCTGGTCTGGCTGGTCCATTGCCTATCACGTGGCATGCGGCATGTCTCATTCTGTCTTCCTGTCTCGATGTTGCTCCCCCACGCCCAGGCTCCATTCCCTGCGTTCCCTGAGCCTGCACAACAACTTGCTGACCTATTTACCTCGCGAGATCCTCAGCCTGGTCCACCTTCAGGAGCTGAGCCTACGCGGCAACCCACTGGTGGTGCGCTTCATCAGGGATTTGACGTACGACCCCCCCTCGCTGCTCGAGCTGGCCGGGCGCTCCGTCAAGTCCCGAAATCTGCGCTACTCGCCCCGGGACTTGCCTGACCACCTGGTCAACTACCTAGACATGGCAAGCAAGTGTCCGAACCCCAAGTGTGCAGGTAAAGGAGTGCGGCCTCTTGCGTGTGTCTGTGGGTCGGCACATGTGTTTTCTTACTCCCGTCGCCTCTGCTCCACCGTCGCCAGGCGTGTACTTCGACTCCTGCGTCCGCCACATCAAATTCGTGGACTTCTGCGGAAAGTACCGGCTGCCCCTCATGCACTACCTGTGCTCCCCCGAGTGCTCGTCCCCCTGCAGCTCTGCCACCCAGAGCGACGCCGACTCCGAGGACGATACCAGTGTACCGGCCGACAGGTTGCAGAGGGTGCTTCTGGGATAGGTTCCAAGATGGAACCCTTATCACTACCCAGAACAATCTGACAGATTGTCTAAGAGAACAGTCTGCAAACTGTGTAGTGGTCTCTAGGTGGGCAGTGACTGACTGAACTAACACTGTCTCCTTTAGAACCCTCTAGTACCCCATAAAGGGGGGAGATGTCGCTCTTAGGTGCAAGACTGTTTTTTCTAAATCCTACTTTGGAAACAACATTAGCAAATTTACTTTGACAGGTAGATTGAAGCCCAGAGATGTACAGAAAGATTATTTCCAATCACTGGTGGTTCCAACCTTGCAGAATTTAATTTGCATTCACTTTGCGGCACAGGATCTGGGATAAGTCCCTTGTGGTTTGTGTAAGAGCCCTTCCATTTTATTGGTGGGTTTGCATTTAGATAGTGCATCATTTTAGAATATAAACAAGAAAAATATGTTGATGTTCATACAAACTTCTTGTTTTTTGCCTTTGAAATGATATATGTGCTTGATTTTAATCAGGTTATGGTGAATTCTTTGGCAGAGAAATGGCATTACTGGATTTTTTTTTTGCATCTGTCAAGTCAAGTGGGATTAATTGTCGAGTCGGCCGTACACAAGTATACAGTGGTACAAGACATTGTTTCTCCAGGACCATGATGCAACATGAGACGCATGGGGGGGCTGTATGTACACAATTACAGGGAGAAGATTTGTAGGATTACGCTGGGATTTCAGTCCCCACAAGTTCAGATCTGGTGCTATTTCAGAAGCTGTTTTTTCCCTGAGCCACAGCCTGCGAGCAATGCGATGTAATGGTTTCATTTCTGCAGGTAACTGTTTAACTGCCCTGTTTTCCTAAATGTGGCAGCTCACCGTGCAAAGGTCATCAATCCAAGTCGGCCTCCATTACCCTGCTGCTCCTGCATAGAAAGCCGATAGACGTCTTACGCCGTTGTTACATAAGCAAATGCAACCCGGGATCAAAGACAAACACGTTTTCTTTCGCTGTGCTTTAAAATAAATCCAGGAGGAGCTGAGTGGCAGACAGATGTTTTTGCGTGAACTAATGACCCGATGTTACAAAGCCAGCTGACTGTGGTCTTTCTGTCCCATTTTCTGTCCCGTTTTCTACAGGAAACAGATAGCAAGATACGGGAGAAATGACAAATTAACTGCTTATTGTCTTCGTTTTTATTTTTCAGTCGCTGTTGTTTTTTGTTTAAAAGGTGATAATGCTCTTCGGAATAGTGCCGTTTCTTTCTTAAGTCGATGCGGTGACATGGTGCTCTTATCTGTCAGATATGCATGAATGACTTAAGCATGGGAAATTCTTTAACACACACTCATTTGTTTCGTACATTTTCGGGAACATCATGGGAAATACAGCTGCTCTCATGATTTAAAAAAATGGGCATTGAATTGAATTAAAGGAATGCTGGTGACCAGTTTACCTGTGTGATGTGAATTTATTTATGTGTGATATCGATATAGCTTCACTAGTCAAACGGTAACAGAAAAATAATAATCGCTCGACCTGCTGTTGTCCACCTGATAGTCTTTCAAGTCTTTTTTTCACATTTTACTGACTCTCCTTTAATTAATGATGTACTAATCGGGTTGTAAAGTGATAATACTGATAATTCCAATGAGGTAACATTCTGTAGTATTAACAAGCTGGCAAATAAGGAATCATGTATTGGGGAGAACATCTGCAGGAGTTGAATCAGAGATGCTTAGAATGAATCTCTTAATGTACTGTTGACCAACTTGTAATGAAACAGTTTCCTGTCCAGACGGTCACGTTTATAATCAGTGACCTGCTGTGCTTTTTAATGTGTAGTTAATGCATAGTTATGGTCAAGTATGGAGCTCGGGAGGTTGATGCCCCAGACCATCCCATTTTGTCTAATTCTAATTATCATGTCGAGTCACGGTGGCCGAGAGGTTAAGGCGTTGGACTTGAAATCCAATGGGGTTTCCCTGCACAGGTTCGAATCCTGTCCGTGACGAGATGATATACTTTAGGAGCAATGCTGTAATTGTGGTTCTGGAATTTGTAATTGGAACGTTTGATGCCCTGCCAGGGTAGTGCTCCCCTATGTCACATAGGGGTTACATCAGTGTTTCCCAACCCAGTCCCCATTTTCTGGTGGTGGCCTAGTGGTATAAGGCACTGATTCAATTCCCACCCACCACCAGTGAGCAAGACCCTTAACCCCAAGTTACTCCAGGGAGGTTGTAATGTACTGTAAGTCACTCCGGATAAGGGTGTCAGCTAAATGCCATAAAAATATCCCTATAAAAAGCAAAATTCTGCACTTTTAAAAAGTCTGTACTTTTTCTGCCCCACTGGGTCTCTTTCTACCGTCCATCATTTGACAAACTTCCAGTGATTAGCAACAGCAAATGATTTGTTGTGGCTCCTCTGCAACTGTACACTGTGCTCACTCAGCTCCCAAAGACAAGCGATCACACTGATTCACGTGCCGTGTATTTGCGTGTTTCTCTGTGTGGAGCAGTTGTGATCCATTGTGTGTGTGCGTGAGAAAACTCACTGGTTAACATTCTGAAGCGTTGTTGTAGAATTTTAAACTTCTAAATGTATTTATTTTCCCACCAGCTCAATTTTAAACTTGCAGAATTATTTAGTTTCTGAGCTTAGCAGCCCCCTGGTAATTCTCCTGAGTCTCTCGATTGACCACGACAGGTCTGTTTATGGTCTACAGTTCGATATCTGCATCATTGCAGCTTTCCACAAAAGCACACATGCTTCATAGGTTTTTGAATGTAGGAGGAAACCTATCAATGATAATGTCTCCAGGTTCCTCAGTCGGTTCCTTGACCCATGTTGGGCAATCTTATTCACAACAGGGAGAAAGTATTGCTCTTCGGGGTTCAAATTAATCTTTTGAACAGTCATGTCATGTGTTCTAAGTATCTTGTGTTCTGATACAATTAAGGAAGCCACGACTTGACAGGAAAATTAGCTTTGTGTAAATGGGGAACCGTGGAATCCTTTTGTTTGTGCTTATCGCCAAATGAATTCACATCAGTTTGTCAATGGTAAAAGGACAACTCATCAGACTATGCTGCATTTTTTTCACCCTTTTGTATGTCTGAACCCGTTCCAATGCACTCTGCAAATCCGCTCTCCAATCACGCAGTTCACATGCGACACTCTTCACGATCCTCTGCATTGTTAAGGCATAAACAGTAATGTTGTACATTACATAGCTGAGAATGCTGGTTAGCCAGCTGCTGTTGAGAACAAATTTGGAGTTTGTATCTGACACATTTGCATATGAACATCATTACATCATGCATTCGGAATACAAAGCGCCTCCTTTTCACCCCAAAACAAAAGGCCCCATGTATTTCCATTTATGCCTAGCTTTTTAGACTCTGTTTTGTTACACAACATTAAGGGCCCTTTATTCTCTAGAAAGTTCTTCCAAACAATACTGACAAAATCCATTTCTGCTTCTCTTTCTCCTTCTCCCTCGCCTGAGCAGGGAGCCGAAGGCTTTGATAGGTTGGAGAGACAGATATTCTCCCCCCTGGTTTGTTCTTTGGCTCGATTGACCTTTGTTCCAGTGTTTTTCACCTCTGTAGAGCTCTCTGTGCCTGAATTGGACTTCCCACTGTCACACAGCAGAACTTCCTCTAGGGCCTCTGAATACTGCTCACTGTCCGCTGGCTCCTTTCTCCTAGCATTCCGGCCATCTTGACAAACACAAAATGTGTAAACGTGGGTTGGCAGCTCGGTTTGATGGTGGGTGTTGGTGTGTGTGTGTGTGTGTGTGGTTATGTATATATTACATTGTGGGGACCCAATGTCCTCACAGTGTGATAAAATCCTGTTACGTTCTACCTTGTGGGGACATTTTTTTGGTCCCCACAAGGATAACCTCAATTTTATAAAAAATCTGTGTCTGCAATCAAAAAACTAAAAATGCCTCATATTTTGTTTGGTTACTTATGGTTAAGGTTAGGGCTGGGTAGGGATTAAGGGTGTCATAGTTTGGATCAGGGTTATGCCCATAGGAATGAATGGAGTGTCCCCATAATGATAGGAATACATGGTACGTGTGTGTGTGTGTGTGTGTGTGTTGGGCGGTGGCTGTTAAGTGATGGAGATGTGCTACTATTTAGTTCACAAACTTATGAACAATAACATCACCCCCTAGAGGGACAACAAGAGCCTGATAAGTTCCTTGTACTCAGAATTCTGATTCTTTGCAAGAGTTTCGAGTTCCTAAAAAATCCCACCCCCTCCATTAGATTAACAGAGCAGTTACGTAATGTGCAGTGGAGGAGAAGATGTGGAAGTTAGCAGCTAACTGATAAAGCTATTTCCTAATTATAGCTCGTATAGTTCCTCATCAGGCAATTTCAATATAAAAATACAATTAGAAATGAGAGTGAAAAGTTTGGTCAAACAGGTGCCTCATCATGGAATTAAACGGCAGAAGATCCCTTAGCCCAGAGTTTCTCAGTCCTACTCCCAGAGTACCACCTGACAGAAAGGTTTCGGTCAAACTCACACTGCTTACAACCTGCCTCCTTCATTATTAGGCCATTAAGAAACACATGATGCTAATTAAGGTCAGGCCGGAGTGAAAACGTCCTGGCCGCCTTAGCCGAGCAGAGTATCGATTTATGGTGGCCATTCTAGATCGATGGTGAACCACTGGGCCGGAAAGGCTATCTTTACCACTCATTAACAAATATATTCGTCTCCACTTAGACCTTCACCTACGTTGGTGGTAGGTATACAAATCCCAAAATGTCCCCATAAAAACCACATCAAGCTGACTTATAAAAAGCTTAGAATGACAACCACGTTAACATGCAAACTAAGCAGTGATGTGATGTGTTAATTTCCTCTAATTTGACAAGTTCTCGGGAGAGTCCGGCATTCTGCCAATTCGTCATTCTCAAAGGAAGAGAACGTTTTCCTATATTGTTTCGTACCTATCCCCCCCACCCCCCCCGGAGCTCATTATGAATGCAGTCACTGTGCCAGCATTCATGCGTGTCCTGCCTGCCACTTCAAGAAAATTGCACCTACTGCGATAGCATAGAGCCCCGTGAGGATTATGTTACTGCTGTCGCGTGACTGACAAAGGGCTGCAATAGTCCTGTCAGTGGAAAACTGAGACACACATGCAAAAAAAATTAAGACCCTAATGCAGCGTTCACCCAAGAGTAAGACAGAAATACCAGGGGATGAGAGGATAGCCACCCAAAATGAAGATTAAGGCCTATTACAGAAAAATTGACACGGACATTGATTTTATTGTATTTATTATACTTATTATACATTAGATTAATGTTTGGATGGAGGACCACTTACAACTGGACACTTGATATGGCCTGAAACTGCATACCTAACTGAGAAAGGTAATCTGCTCTTAATCTTCTCTTTAATTTGCTCTAATTTTAATCGGGAGTTATTTCTATCTCTGTAAATTGATTTTTACCACTAAATTGCCCTTTCTTAAGTTTCTGATGAGACAGTAAAGCCTGGGGCTGAATCTGAATCGCACTGAGTGCTCCCTCTCAGTCTAGATGCGTTTTTATGTGATAGCGTGTGACAGAATTTGGTGCAAAGCAGCGAGTCCTGCAGGGACTGCAGCAAGCGCCTGAACTGGTGAGAGCCACAAAGGCACTAAGCTCATCTGCATCCCCGTGAAACGAGAGAGCAAAAGTCCGCGGCCATAATACTGCTGGCAGCAGGCAGAGACTTTATTCTGCCCTGAAGGCTCGCAGGCACCCTGCCCTGGCGTGCTCTCTGCGTGACACAGGAGAAACTTATCAGAGTGAGAATAAAACTGTTATTACACCGCTGCCCTCTGGCCAGTGTGTATCTCATCTCGTTTGTGGGATTCGCCGGCTTAGCTGATACGGCGATCAGCTCGGGGACAGTGGGCCTGTCTCTCTGTAACGTCAGGGACCGTGCCGGGGGGACCTGGAGTGGCTCTCGTCTGACGTGGTCAGCGCTGTGTCTGTGCTCTGCCAGGGCCCCCAGCCGTGTATCGCGGCTGTCACTTCAGGTACGGCAGACATCGGCGTTGACAAAGCCCCTTTCCCGCCCCTGACTCTGCTGCCAGGGAACTGACATGTACACTATAAATGGGTGCTTTTTGAGTATCGGGCAGATAACTTGCTTTTATTAAAAGTCGCTTGTGTTCTTTGCATTCTGTAGTGCTAGCATGCCGAGGGGGGTTGGACACTCAGTTGACCTTGGACCTCCGGGAGTTTTTGGTTCCTCTCCTCTGTTGTCTATTGGAGTTCCTTCCCTCTCCCATTTATCCGGATATCAGGAAGCACTTAGCACAAATGACCTGACAATGGAATGCCACACACGCGCGCTGAGCGCCTTGGGGTACCTGTGCTGTAAAAGGCACTGTATAAAAATAAATTGAATTTTACTAAATTGGATAACTGAGAGCAAGAGAAGTAAAAATGGGTATTAGTCACACCTGAAATGGTCAGATAAATGTCAGCCTCATTAAAACAAAGAATAAAGGTAAAAAACATCAACATCAAAACAAGATGTCGACTTTCTACCTGATGTGTCACTCTACAATAACTGTAACTGCACTAAATATCACAGATATTTGCATTGTTTTGGGAAATACTGTGGTTGATGGTTTTGTTTGTGTATTTATGGAAAATAGAATTTTTTATTGCCTGCAGTAGTTGACATAACATATCTTAATTTCCTTTGTCGATGAGCTTCACGTGATAAGATAGTAGACGAGGTGAATGAGTTTGCGGACCTTGTTTCAGTAAGTGCGGCGGGTCCGAGTACTGCTGGGTTTATTGTAGTGTGTGGCTTGTTCCTCCCAAAGCCTCGCTTTCGCAGATAGCTGGCTCAGTTCACCTTACCCCAGTACTTGTCGGTACAGCTTTATTCTGAGATGTGACGTTAGGATGGGCGCCAGAAAAGATGTCCCCAAAAATGGCACGGTGAAGAGATGACGACTGGCTGATTTAAGTGATCATGCAATGAGAAGGGAGATACGGAAATGTCTGCGATTTACTGGGCCTGCTTCCGAGCCGGGCTGCAATCGTTTTTAAGGAATCTGCATGTGTTTGTGTTGTCATTTTACAATAATGCAAACAGTCCTGACCCTATGATGAGAGCGAGTTGTGAGATTACTGGAAAACACTTCTTTACAACCGTGTTATTAGTGTTAGCCTGTCCTCAACATTTTAGACGATGGACTGAACCAACCTGGCAGTGGGTCTTTCAAAATTGTAGCTGGTCAAATAGCGCCTTATGTTGCCTTGTGAAATATTCATAGTGCTGCAACAGGAGTCTGAATGCAGTGCACCTGCTTCCATGTGAACCTGATCCTGACCATTATGATGGGTTAGAGATTGCTTTCTGCACGATAAATAACAGACACCACGCCAATGGGGGATGGAATGGAACAGTGGCTGTGGGTTAGGGTGCACTGATGGAACGGGGCATTCCTTTTTGATGGAAAGGTGCGGTAGTTTGTGTTGCTGTAAAATTAAATCATGAGTCCCCTAAGTATTCGTTGGCTAAGCTGACGTAATGTTTCTGCATATCTGTTCTTGTGAACATTGCTCAGTCCACTGAAAGCACTTCCCTTCCTTCCGAAGTGCTACCGATTGTTACTGGTAATAGCAAACACTGACATCTACTGGTCCATGGACATACCGACTGGAACAGGAATCCCGGGCCTACATAAGACTTCTGTTCTACAGGAACTTCCATGACCACAGACGACAAAAGCTGTCAAGTCTGTCATAGTTATCCCGATAGTATGCCATTAGTATGCCAGTAATTCATTTGAAATAAATACTTCTCTCTCCGCCCTTCACTGAAGAGGAGTTATTTTTTTATTATTTTAATTTTTTTTTTTGCGTTAACAATTACCGGACGGAAATAACTCGGTGTCCATTCTCATAGTGAGTTTCACTGGGTTAGTCGGGAGGGCAGAAAGCTCCCATACTCTCACTGAGAGACTCTGAAGGCAGCAGAAACATCTCGCCGGCCGCCCTTGCGGGAAGGTGTCCGGGCGCGTTTAGGATATTATGTTGGCGCAGCTGCACGGCATATGAGCACGGAGCCAACACCCTCAGAAAACACAGAATATGTTTCCCCTCTTTGTGATTGTCGTAATGGGGCAGGGTTTAGGGAAAAAAATACTTTTATTTTTGTTTCCAGCAACAATGGACGGCGGGGGCTGATAATGAATTGTTTTGACGATACGGATTTGCGGATCAACAAGCACCTTGTTTGCGGTGTCATCCAGCCACGTAGCTTTCACCTGGGTGTTGGTCTGGGGGTGGGGGCTACATATTGTTTTATTAGTTGTCTCTGAAATCAGGAAAACCTTTTTAAAAACCGCCAGAACCATGTCAGAAGTAGATTTTTATTTCCGTTCAACTGACATTTGAAATTAGTTTTATAGCGACTTTTCTTATGCAATGCATGGTAACATGCTGCGTCGTTTAATTTTTTTTAAAGTATAATCATTTGTCTGATAAATCTTCGGCAAGTTTTGCTGACGACATCCACGAAACCCACACAGGATTGCAAATATGTAAAAAGGCTACATAAAGAGTATTTATTTTAATGATTTTTAATATTAGAGAAACTATATTTTTGCGGTGGTTTTAGGAAGACACGTTTATTTTATGGCGGCTACAATGGAGCACAGAAAAGTGCTGAGAAATTAGGAATTGTGACGATATTAATGGTAAATACGCCCTTTGTATTTATGGTCTTGATATTTTCGGTTTATGTCGTTTATAGTATAGTCCTATATTCTTTTTTTCCCAGATCATGACTGCCTCTTACGAGAACGCGGGTTTTTAGAGTCATTCATATTCATTTACATAGAGAGGGCTCATAAATTCGAACTCGCGGCATTTTGCACGGGCCTGCGGATGCGGAGTGTTATTCCTTCCTTTAACCCCCCCAAACTAGTACTGCTACTTAAAAGCGATACTCTGTAACTGAGACGTGCCCCCCTGTCCCTCCCTGTTCTCGGCACTTTCCTGTCCTGGTTTCTGTGATGCGCGCCGGGGTCTGCTCCTTCTTTGCAGGTTCCCGGTGTATAACATGAAACAGTATTAAGCATTATTAATAACTGAAAATGTTCCTACTTCTGGATGGGCACGATGACTTTTTAAGTAATCGAGGCGCCAAAACACACTCCCTTAGCAGCTTTGTTTCGTTTTGGGAGACGCGGACTGAGGACAGCCGGGAAGCTCAGGCATTAAACATCATTCCAATGACAGCAGCCCGGCACACAGGTACGTCTGCCCTCCCCGGCTCTTTCTTTCGGATTTACCCCTTTTAGAGCTACCAAAGCAGCACAAAACGCAATTTCCATAGCCTTATATCCCCTTACTGTAAAACTGAAAAGACCTCCAAAATACCATCTAAGATGTTCAATTTATAGTCTATGTGTCTGATATATATTATACGTAATCTGATCGAGATATACAGTATATAACTTGCAAACTGTGATCATTGCGAGTTAAAATTGATATAAGTTTCGGGCGTGAACTCGTCGCAAAATTTGCAGCGCTAATTTATTACAGAGCGTTTATTTATTATATTAGAACCTCGGGGCGACGACACAAAGCAGTTAATTAGCTAATATTGTAAGCACAATCATTCATGTTTTTAAAGAACGCTGACAAGCTTGCATTGTCCGCTGCTGTGCTGCACGTTGGACCAGGCGACGTTTTATTTGTATAAGCAATGGAAATGTTACTTTAAAAGTGTAATTGGGTGAAACGTGTTGCATTTGCTAGCTTAAAAAGTGCAGCACGGTAGTGGATAATGTCTGTGTTACCTTTGAATTGCGCCGTTATATTGTGCTGCTGGTGAAGGGGTTACCCCAGTAGGATTCGTTTCTTAGTGCTGATCAGCTTATAGGCAAACATTTCTAAACGGATTACACCGGGAAGAATTTTACAATATCACAGCCGAGCCCAAACAGTTCTGTCCGCCTGCGGTTCTTTTCATTGACCCAACCGGGCCCTTCTGCAATGGGATATTAAAAAACAGACGATAACACCGAAAGATAAAAGGGAAACCTAGAAAGGATGAGGCAATGGTACAAGATCAGAGTCTACTGAAATTGATTTTAAAATAAGTCTAAATAATTTGTAAAAGGAATGGGCTTGAAAAGATTGATAAAAAAAATGTTGAGTACTTGTCAAAAAGACTGCTATAAAAGACTTATAAAACGGATCAATAGGCCTATTACTGGTGTTAGACTGTTAAAATGGTTTTTACGTGGGAGGTTAATTCGTTAGTATTTACATCTGTGTAGGCCTCAGGGAGTGTGGTGCCTTTTCATTATTCTGAAGAAAGGAGCGCAACCTCACCTGACGATGATTGTACCATAGTGACGAGTCTGCAAACCCCACAGCAGGGACGCGCGTGAGACGGTCGGGAGACCCTTCCTCTAAGTCATCTTCGGTCACGTGTAACGTCACGTTTGTCAAACATCCACACGTCTTCCCGGAGCTTGCAGGTCTATCCCCACGTTTCTCTTTTCAAGATTTAATTTAAAGTGAACATTATTGGCTTCATTAATATAATTATGACGTACGAAGAAAATAGTTACATTGTCGTTATGTTGTTTTTTGCAGTTTCTGTTAATAATGATACATAATGCTGCTTAACAACACATAACAACCATAACAACAACAACAACAACAATAATAATAATCATCATCATGATAATTATAATCATCATCATGATAATTATAATCATAATAACGATAATAATCATAATAATACAGTCTATAATCTGTTTATATTAAATAATGCATTTACAGGGGTGGGATGTAGCGCACTATAAATTAGTGTTATGACGTGTACCATTTTGGTTTTACATTTTATGAACCTTTCCTAAAGTAGGCCCATTTCAGTTTACTAATTAATTTAAGTTGTAGACTTATGTTATACTTTTGCGCAACTGTAAGGGCAGTGTTAGAATCCACGATGCAAGGAGGGAGAGAATAGCGCGATCCTCTGTTCTGCTGGCGGCTGTCCTGCTGTCTGCGGCTGGTTTTTGCAGGGCCCCCTCTCCCGAGGAGAGGTCGGGCTCTTTGTAAATCCGACCGCGTGCAGCACAACCTCTCTGACCCTCCCGCTGCAGTTTTCAGGATATGACAGTCATCGGCAGCCTACACAAAGCCTGGAATGCTCCGGGAAAACATACAGGTGGTGGTCTGCTTCAACGGGCACGTTAGGAAGGCACATCGTGTACGCCGTTTATAATGGATCATATTTTGCGGTACAGAAATAGCACGTTGCGCGTAAATTGCGTGTTGCGTTATGTTGTGCACATAAGTGAGCGTTTCATCACCCAGAAACAGGGGACGCTTACAATGGCTGCATATTAGAGCCTTCTTATATGTATTTAAGTATTTAAAAGCCCCCCCCCCCCCCCCCCCCACTTCCAGGGGGGCCGCTGTGGGGCGCTTTTGTGTCGTTTTTGAACAGCCGCCCCGGTGCCTCCTGATAGAAACCCCCGGCACAACACAGTAATTT
>JAODKM010000034.1:11838183-11852019 GCA_026780845.1 Petrocephalus sullivani
TTTTTTAGTTTTTCTCCTTTACATTTTTGTTTTTACAGCTATTATTTGGCCTTTTTTCTTTTTTTTTTTTTTTTCCCTCGGTTTTGGGACCACCCCCCCCCCCCCCCCCCCCCACACACACACACACACTCTGTGACCTTTGACCCATTCTCAGAGCTCCTTGTGCATGGCTTGATTTTAGGAGACTCTTACCACAGTCTGTTTATAATCGGCTGAAAGCTGTTGCTCTCTCTTAGCAATTAAAGGGCCACGATATTTAATCCTTAAACCGTGTTAAAGGCCCCCCATTAACAGAAAAATCTTCCAACCCCAGAGAACGTAATTCCAGTATGTTAGGCAACTGCAAAGGGTGAGCAGTTTTTAAAAAATGATGGATTAAATATTCCTTTTAGCGATGGGACTGGGGGAGACGTGGCACGGGTGGGAAATTTTAAGCGATCGACATCTGCATCTGCGTGCTCGTGTTGTATTTATACATACGGTTCATGTATTACTTTGCATTATGTAAAATATTTACGGTATATATCGAATTACAGTTCAGAAGTCGGAGGTCAGGAGTTGAGTTGGCGCTGCAGTATTTGCTGGTGCCTGAAGCTTCTCTGGTCTCTTCAGGAAGAGTCTTCTGTCCAGCAAGCACATTTCCTCCTCCTGTCAGTCCGCGTTGATTTTATTAGTGACTTAGATTTGTATAGATTTTAACCCCCCCCCCCACACCTTTCCTCCCTGTCACCTCTTTTAACTTTCCTTTCTACTTATTTATTATTGCATGTGACTTGTGTAGATTTTGGGTAAATGGATCTGTCATAGTTTTGAGGGATTTGAGCTTGAATGAGGCCGAGGAGTTTTCACCCAAATTCTGCGGTGAGGCGTGGGCCCACTTAGGACAATAATGTGACACGATTTGTTTGCCATTTCCGCGGCACGTTGAGACACGGTCCCTATGAATGTGCACAGAACTCCTTTGGCCAAGGCTGTGTTTGTGATATCCTAAGCAAATCCCCAATACAAGATAAAATATTTTCAATGGG
This sequence comes from Petrocephalus sullivani, assembly GCA_026780845.1. Taxonomy (NCBI): domain Eukaryota; kingdom Metazoa; phylum Chordata; class Actinopteri; order Osteoglossiformes; family Mormyridae; genus Petrocephalus; species Petrocephalus sullivani. The sequence continues at coordinate 11,839,212 of JAODKM010000034.1, forward strand.
ATTCTTCCTTAACTGAACTAACAGCCCTGGCACCGTACACATGTGTCGCTACGTCCTCCGCATCTCCGATGACACTGTCGGGTTCCCGAGAGTCTGGGGCAAGCTCTTTGGGTGTTAACGAGTTAACACCAGCTGAAACTTAGCACGGGGGACTGGCAGCTTGCGGAAAGTTCTGAAGTTTCATCTCTTCTCATTGGATTTCACATTAGTTTCTGAGTAATTAATAAGGCTCCTCTCCTAATATGCATCCAGGACCTGACCTACAGTGGGATCAGCATGAAGGCAAAGGTGGATCTTTTTTTTTTCTTTTCTTTTTTTTTGTGTTTTGTTTGAAATTCCTCTGTGCGTTCTTTTGTGAGTTTGACTAGTGTGCTCTGTGATTAAGCTTCATCCAGCTGCTGGGCACTTGCTCCTTCTACAGGGGGAGGCAAGTTGAAGGAACTGTACAACCTTGGAGGAGTGTTTAGCTTCTCCTACCTTCTTTCCCTCCTCTACTGAAGGAGAGTTGAAATTGGTCAGTAAGTGTTCAGTCTTCGTGTTTGTACGCCTTTGGTTATCATGGTCCACCTTGTGGTCTGCATCCGCCGCTCCTCAATACAGTCCTTCAACAAGTCTTACAATTGTAACGGAAAAGTGTGCGTGTGCGCGTGTGTATGTATATACGGAGGGAGGCTCCTCACCAAATTCTGGCTTGTACTTTATTTTTATGTGTATGTTTTTGTAAATATGCGGACCCAAGAACTGTTAATTAGCAAAAACAAAAAAATACTGAAGGTAAAGCCGGGGAGGGGGGGGAATTCAGGGCAGAAATCGTTTATTCAAACATGTAGATGAGCGTTTTCCAGCCATATAGTTAAATCTGAGATGTACAGTAGGTGCCAGCTATATTATTGTAACAATAACTAGTTATGTATAGTGTATCTATAGTTTGGAGTGCCTTGCTTCCTTTAGGTTACCCTCTTACTTCTGTCCTTGAAACACCCCGAGAGTGCTGTTGAATGGACCTTCAGCTTTGTTTTTGTAACACACCCTATGCTCATCTTCTTAAAGGCGTATCTCCTTTAAAACTTCATATTTACACTTTATTTCCGTAAACATCATCTTGGTTTTTTGCCAACTCTTCCATGGGGTCCTTCTGGGAGAGGGCGATTAAGCCCTCCGAGGGGGAGACAGGTCGCTCTCCTCAGAGTAGGGTGAGGGGCTCCTAACCCTGTACCAGAGAGACGCTCTGCGTTTTCTCGGTGAACCGGTGAGCAAAGAGGCAATAACATTTCCTACTTTTAGGACTGTGTTTTCCAGTCATCGGCAAGACGCATTCAGCAGCACTCAGTGGGAGCAATATCATGTAGCCTCTTCCCAAAAAAACACAAAAAACACAAAAAATTAAAAAACACGACAAAAAATTGCTTGCTTGTAATATTTGCATTCATAGACGTGTTGCTATCCAGTCACCTGACCTGTAAAATGAACCGTGTGACCACTTCTTGTGACTAAAGTTAAATAAGAGTAAAACGTTGTAAAACGCAAAGTTTAAATACTTAAAAAAAGAAATGGACTGTGGGTTATATACAGACTATCACATACTTGTGAAAAAAGCTGTCATGATTAAAAAGAAAAACTATTACGGAAAACAACCTGTATAACATTACTACTTGAATGCCTGTTTGTGACTGAAATTTTTATTTCATTTTAAATATAAACTTTTCTGTGAAAGTATGCTAAATGTTTTCCCTTCCCTGTAAATATTTCCATTTTGTCCCTCTGTGTGACTTGGTTCAAAGAAATAGTTACCTGGTACTGTAATTTGCATTAAATAAAGAGTAGGATAGCCTGGAAATGAATGGATCTGCCCCAGTGCCCTGTCTTCTTGTGTTGAGATTTGGAGCCGACTGTGTGTCTGGATGGACTGAGCGATGTCTGGTCTTTAAAAGGCACGTCCTGTCCTAGTAGCTTTGCCGATACCACGTAAACATTTTTGTGGATTTAATGTGCACCTACTTAATGGGAGTCTTGGCACCAGCTTGTAGATTTAAATTCCTGTGTTGTTGGACTGAACCGTCATATCTGGTTTCCATGCAGGAAGCAAACAAGGAAACGCTTGAAATGACTTGGGAGTGATGTCGCTAGTAACAAGCCCATAGTCCATACCAGTAATTCATTTTTTTAAATGGTTGTATAAGCCTGTAATATTTACAGCACACTGCCCTCCTGACTCATGATTGTTATATGAGAATTTCTATGGGTTTCCTGAGAATGCAAGCTTGTCTGCAACCTAAGAGATCTATCCTGCAGGGAGACCATAGTCTCCTTCAGCGTTTGTAATTGGCATCCACACAAATTGATTGTTGACAGGTGTTGGAGTTTCATCTTTTGATGTCCAGTGTCAAAACCAGGTGGGTTATTGATTGGCCGTACTTCCCAAATCTACATACATTTTTAGATTAAGCTGTATGCATTTTAGGCATTTGCCTATGCATATAAATTAAATATACTGCCCCTACAGGACAATATAATGCCACCATACTATACTATAATCACCAACTGCTATAGCAAAGACTTAATTTTGTTTATCTTATCCTGTTTATTCCCCCCACCCCTCCCCCATTAGTAAACTGCAAACCCACTAGAATGAAATGCTGCAGACTTCTGTAGACACTACGTTGAACTGAAAGCAGGACATTAGAAACATACACTGTTCCCCTGGAAACATCAGTACATTTCATGTTGCATATTTTAAGAACCCACAGTAGGTCAGGTCTAACCCTTAACAGGTTTGTGGTTGGCCTTTATCAGGGGAAGTATTTGGCATGTGCCACTTCTGCATGAGCGCTGAGGTTTTGGCCTGAGTGGCTGGTTCCCCTTGAGTAGCAGAAATCTCTGCCTGCACTGCGGCTGGCTTTGATTCTATGTATATCTGATGGGCTGTTCAGTAAATGCTACTCAAAGGTATATTCTGAGGAAGGACAGCTGTATGACCTTGGGGTTATTTGGTTTAGCTAGTTGCAGGGTTCTGATGTTTGTAGTGGCTGAAAGATGACCAGCAGATGGAGCCAGTGTTCTTTTGGCGAAGATGGCATCCACGGGTAAGAATGTAAAGGAAACAAAAAGGTAATATATAGCTCAATACTTACAAGTGTCTTCTGGGGGGGGTGACAATTTAAAATGTGCTCAGAAATGTGTACAAGAGGAACAAGCAAGGATACATAAAATGTATGAGTGTGATTTAGCAGCCAGTTACTTAGTCTGATGTGGAAATTGCTCGGTTTGGATTAAGATGTGTGGATTTGGATGGGCTTCTCGTGTGGCAGAGTAGCGGGCTGCAGCAAATTGTGTTCTTAGTGAGATTTGAGGTCATTTACGCCATTAGGGTGTTGCGTTGGGCTTCTGCTGACTCATACACAAACCACTGCAATGCATAGCAATTTCCCCCAGGTGGCAGTGTTCTGTTCAAGAAGACAACATGCTGGTGTCTTCCTTTCCATTCTAATGTGCTTGGATGTTTTTATAGCCATTCATATATATCTATTAAGGAGTGTTAGCAAATGCTAAAATGTATATGAAGCTAATTAGTGTTACAATGAGCCAATTCAGTAGAATTTCACTCAGATGTTCTGGTTGGTAACTAGGAGGCTAGCCTAATGCCTTCACCCGTGTTCCAGCTTGCCCTATGAAGCAGTAGGAGGAAAATGTGACTAATGACTATCTATATGCATTTTCATGAGTAAAATTACTCCATGCCAGTTGTTGGTATTTGGTCAGGCAAGATCATAACATACTGTAGACCACGAGACCACGACAAGTCATTTTAAAACCTTTACTCACCTTTAGTGTGACCTATAACCTGTACAATTCAATTGAAAATTAAATCTGTTAGGGTGAAAAATTATATATAAAAAAAAAAAAACTCTAAGCTGGTTGCATAAGTGTGCACACCCATTAACTAATACTTTCTTGAAGCACCTTTTCATTTAATTACAGCATTCAGTTTTTTTTAGGTACACAACTGCTGTCAATTAGCCCCAAATAAAGTTCAACTTTCCTAGTAGAATTTTCCTGACATTTACTCAGTTGCATACTACAGTAAAAGCCATGGTCCGCAGAGAGCTTACAAAGCATCAGAGGGATCTCATTGTTGAGAGGGATCAGTCAGGAGAAGGGTACTAAAAAAAATTCCAAGGCATTAGATATACCATGGAATACAGTGAAGACATCAAGAAGTGTAGAAAATATAGGACAACAGGGATGTTGGATAAGCCTCCAAAACTGATGAAAAGATATGGCTGCTGGCTGTGGAGGGTGCCTGAAGGTTGACTTATATGCCTATGGATATGGCTCATGACCTGCAAGACCATGGATGCAGCCTTCAGCCCGCCACCGTAAAAATGCCGCCGTGTAGAATTGATAAATTGGTGGACTTTGGTTCTGCCCTCGACCACAGTTCTCACCTTGCTGATAGTAAGCAAGCCCACCCTTTCTTTTTCTGGGGTTCCTATCATTTTTATATCTACTGTAGGAAGGAGATACAGCAGCCTCCTTACCTGTCAGCCAGGGTCTGAAAAGCAACCCGCAGGACTCGTGCCTGCCCAGGTTGTGGTGCAGTGGATGCCTGTGAAGTCTGCAGCCTGCTGGAGGGCAAGATCAGGGTTCGGGGCAGAGGCTGGCTTGCGGGGAGGCTCACTGGGGAACGCCTGTCAGCTTCATAACGACGGCCGCTACGGAAATGAATGGTGTTCCATGGCTTATTACTCAGAGAGCTCCCTCAGAACATGTGCGAGATCCATTCTCAATTGCGTAGGCTGGACCAAACCGGGGCAAATATGACAGTCAGCAAATGCATTAAATGGAACTAATGACCTCTGGAGCTTTACAAGTCTCTTTATTCATGTGCTTGAAATCAGAGAGAAGTGAAGGGCCTTACATTTGCCGTCATGCCCAACAGCTGTTCAAGTACTGAAGCTGCGAGGCCATGACATTTATGGTGGCTGTTGGAGGGAAAAAAAAACTAGATAACATATATATGAAAATATGAGAGTGCAGAGGGTAAAATTAGCCTTGTTTCATCCAGTCCCACACAGTTTCATAATGACTTTGATTGTCACCTATAACTTATCTGAATTAATTGACCAAATCAGGCCAATGACCCAGCTAACAGGGAATGTTCTCAGAACTTTAGTTATGGTTTTTTAAGGTTTTTTTTTTTTTTTTAGTTGGGAAAGAATGTTCTTGCTGTAATGTCAATGGAACCTTTCAAAGGTTCTGTCACTGACAATGACAAAGGTCAGACACCTTTTTAACATATTGAAAAACATTGTTTTATTACACCTAATGCAGTGCACACTGTACACTGCAAATGTGCCATCCAGCCTGGGGAGTATAAAACCACCAGCTGCTCTACCATACTGTTTATTTGTGGGATAAACATTTATTAGCTGGGAAGGCCATGTTAACCAGTATAAGTGTGTAGTCTGCTCATGTTTCTGCTCCGTTTCCAGACAAAGGTAAGAACATGCGTACATGCATGTGTGGCGTACATGTGTGGCAACATCAAGCAGGAATCCCTCTTCAGTAATCCCCTCAATTTAAATGAAACAAGTTCTTAGCTCCCACTGAAGAGCACAAGGGGCTTTTCGGACCGAACCCTCTTCTTGACTATCAATGTGACAAATGGCAAGGTCATAAGGAGCCCTGTGTTTCAGCAACAATCCTGTGCACACGCTTGGTATGGGTTATAGCAGATGCCGTACCCAAGCAAGGTTCCTGGGATGCCCTTTTAGAGATGATCATAATCCAGTGCTCACATTTATGCGGTTCTCTGTCTTTATTTCGCTTTCGTGAGACGTTACCATCGTGCATCTGTGTCTTGTGCTGCATTTTTTAGACAGATAAACATTTAGCAGCCAGTTGATCATGCTAGTCTGTATTTCAACAACGCAAGTCTTACCCCATGCATGAGTATAATAATGCTAATAATTACAGTTATACCAGCTGATAATACAATGCAATTGCTAATAAAATTAATACTATTTTATTTGTCACATTGTAACTGAGTATCTCACTGGCAGCAGCCATGCTACAAACTACCCTGAAAGACTTAATGCCAAAAAAAAAATGTATATATTGACTTAATCAGGCACAAGAAAGGGCCAGGGCAGGCAGAACGTTTTCCTTGTAGCACCACAGAAGGTTGACATGTTTAGGGAAATGAGGTCACATGCTGCTGGAATCTTTTGGGCAATAGATTGAATAGATGGAAACTGCTGTGTGGGCACCTCAGAAAGGGGGGCGGGGGGAGAGATTTGCTCCTTCCCACCGGGTGTCACTTCTGAGAAGAGACTGCACACTTAGGGTGCCCACGTGAAACTCCCTCCTTCGGTTGATATTCATGCACTTTCAGAAGCATCATGGGACGTGTGGCCCACATGGCGGTCCTCAGCTCACACGCCCCCAGCGTCTTCCCCCCCCCCATTCCCACGCAGCTAGCAGCAGAGGCTCTCTGCTACCACAAGTGTAACATCTTGAGGGTGCTTCCCCTAATGGCACAACACTGTACCTAGGGTGTGATAACTTTGCTGCAGCAGAAGTTTATCATGAGCTACAGCTGACATATATAACGAGGACAGGCACTAAGGTGCATCCATTAGCCATATTCAATAAACTATGTATAGCTGTGGCAGCTTAACAATCCTGTAATGTTCTTGAAATGTTTCAAAGATTTCTGAAAGCAGGGATTCACTGGGGAATCTTAGGTGGTTTCCCAGCGTCTTGGTAGCTTATTTGAGCTTATCTTCTGGCTTTTGATCATGGACAATGGTATGCTGTTCCTCTCATTGTAACACTGTCTCACGTTTTACATTAGAACGTCTCCAATACCAAGTTTTATCAGTACAAGGGCAAAATATAGAAAACATGGCATAAAATGCTACTAATCCACTAATTTATACCTTACAGGCATTTGGTGTTGTAATGGAACACAGAGTAAAGAATTTTGTTATGAAGTGATGAATTTATGTTAAAGATGTCCTTAATGCATATTCGTTGAATCTGGGGCCTGAGATGAGTTATTGGACCCCACAGACACCCACTTAACAAGAATTCAAGAATTTTTTTTAAGTCTAATCTCACGTTAAGCAGAAAAATCTACCCATAAACACCAGCATTTTCCTTTGACACTACAAACATTTATGGTAAGACATCATCATAACAAGCTGTTTGTTTGTGGGGGCTGAAACACGTGTGTGGGCTCCTGGTCTGTACAGTAATCTGCAGATGCGGCTGCAAGTGAAGCAAGCAAACACTTCTATATTGAAGAGTAGCATCACGGCTTCGAATGATCACCCGTACATTCAGAAACCACAGACCCCCCTTGTCTACAGTCTACTCTCCGTGACCAAAAGATATTCAGGTCAGATTAAATCTAGTCTGCAGTGCTTTAGTCAACAGTCCTGTGAATATTAGACTACAATTGATGGATGGATGGATGGATGGATGGATGTGTGGGTGGGTCAGTTTACAAAATGACCAAAAAAGAGAAACATACTAAGAAATAAATCCCATCAAATCTTATGACAGCATGGTTAGAACCTTAGGTTACTATTTTAAATCTTGCATGGGTTGGAGGAAACATTCCCCAAACTGCTATTTTTTCACCTTCCTCAAATGAGGATGGCCAGCTCATGGTCACTCGCACCCTGCTTATCCAGCATTGTGCTTCCTCCATCCTTGTGGTAATGGCACCAGGGCGTCGCACACAGACGAAGCAGACTTGCTGCAGCTTTCTGAAGTGAGACTCACATGCTCAAATAAAAGCCAGAGCCTCTGGTGACTTGGTGACTGATAATAAACAATGCAAGAGCTGGCTGATTGTATTATCTGACCATATAACTTTAAAAACGTGTATTTCAAATAACAAATGTGACAATTAACAGTATATTACTCTTTACAAATTAGTTGCATTCTTGGTCCCCCAGTTTGTTTAACTGGCATATGCAGCTGGAGTGAAGTGATAAGGAAAATTACGAGTTACGGGTAGCTGAACCACATCCCTTGATGAAGCCTAGCAACACTAAACCACAGAAGCATTATTGTTGGTGCCTTTCCGCAAACCCCCACAGTAACAACTGAAAAGATAGCTATGCACCCACGATGTATCAAATAGAAAGCATACTGGCATTTAGTTCACTGCTAATTTCTGATACATATTTCTATTCTGAATATTGTATTATATATTGTATTGCCTAACAACTACAGCTTGCATCCAATCAACTACCGTTAGCATCTGCCAATCTCTGGATCCAGAATCTGTCCTCAATTGGGTATAAAAGGGTCATGCATTGTATTGGGCACCAATTCATCACCAGTAATCCATTGACACTAAAGAAAGCCAAGAAAAGTAATGTGGAGCAAAATGTGTGTAGATGTGTTTTTATTTCGTGATCGATTGTGTGACAGTCATCAACTGCAAGGACATGATGGACTAAATAACTTCCGTGGTTAACATACGGTTAGTGATAACTCAAATGGAGCCACCTTCCTACATTTCATCACCTACCAGCGAACGTTTTCTAAATGTTGTTTGCGGTTTAACTTATTATCATTTGTTTGACAACGATCAGAAATGAGGTTGACACACTTCCTGAAAAAAACTGCTGACAAGACACTTAATTGAAGCGTTAAATTCAACTGCACTTGTGTTACAGCACTCCCTTGTTAGCAGCAATGAATTCGATAAAGTTGTTAATTGCTGACAACTCGTTTGATGGTGCAGGACAATGTATCTCGCTGTCAACTGTTCAAGCTCAGAGCAAAGTCCAGGTACACTGCAAATCCCGCTTTTGGCATTCCCCATCTCGCTGTCCTTTGAGACATGCACACACACACACACCTGACAGCATGGCTTGTGGTCCAAGTGCAGGGGCCAGCTCCAAGGCCCACGGAGCATTTTAGTTTTCTAAATGTATTTAGAAAAATCATTTTTCAGGGGGCCAGAGACAAAAAATACTGTGTGTGATGCTCCCCTAAGTAAGATGGAATTGCATGCGTTTTGCACCATGATTTACTGCAGGGACTATGATCCTGGGAATGGTGAGCCTGGAACTTGTCAGAAAGTGAATGTCCTTCACAGGAACATTACTCTGAATTCATTTACCATATTTGTTTTGATACTATTACGCTGCTAATAAGAATCTGAGTGCTGAACCTGAGGAACACAAGAATCTTGCTCTAACTGAATAATGGCATTTCATTCAAAGTTTCATTTGCAGTATAACATGTACTCTAATTGCATTTAAACATACATCCGTTACATTGGTATTTGGTAACGGGAAGAAAGAGAACTGAAATGCTCTTTGTTAGAACTCCAAAGACCCCCGGCAAGGTCCTTGTATTAGCAGATATAAGCTTCCTCACAGCAATTTTATTTAAAGATATTTTCTGACTGTGCGGTTTTCAGTTGTTCCTTCTTTTCATTGTACATATACCATGATTGCTTCCATGCTAAAAGATACTAGCTGGAAGTATAGAGGCAGTGAATTCCTTGGTACTGTATTCTATAGTGCACATGCTTGATGATTTGTTGATAAAATCAGGCACAAGCTGGATCATAGTTTGATAACAAGCAAATTGTGCATGAATGCTGTTGTAATGTCAGATGAAACTCAAACTAGAATTAACTACCTGGTGGAGAATCCCCTAAAATGCAGAAATGCAGGTTATACTGTAGCACCCAACTGGGTAATATAATAATATAAACTCAAAGAACAGCAATACAGTAGTCACCATGATCTGCAAGGTTGAGAGACCACAGAGTAGGGGTTTTGCAAAGGCTGTGAGATGCCCACGCTTAGATAACCTAATAAAATATACAGATGCAGCATTTTTGCAAACCTATGCAGAACAATGCAGGAAGCATAAAAGTGTCAGTAACATGTACATAGGGGACAGTGCCTGTACTTCACAGCATAGCCATTTATTTAGTTTATTTCGCAAAGGATTTTAATCAAAGCGACATACTTTTATTTTTTTAAGAAAGCAGAGTGAGCCAGTCCCTGGAGAAATTGGGGTTTAAGGGTCTTGCTCAAGGGTCCAGTGGTGAAAGCCCTCCACTACCCCTGGCATTTTCAAATTATCATGATTATTATATCAAGCTTGACCGAAAAAAATTAATGCAAGCTTAGTGCCTTGCTATACAATTATGAACACGCAATTTAACACAGTCTGGTTAATTTGAGTAAATTCTGTTCATTATTTACTTAAAATAATCTCACTTTTACAAGCAGAAGTGAAATTAGTTGAGTATGAAGAACTTTTAGAAGAGGTCGTAGTTAATTTCGTCCTACGTTTCACTCTTTTCAAATAATACATCTGTGACGTTGTGAATGGAGTAAAGTTGCAAAAAATAACTGTGTGAAATTAATCACTACATGCAAGTGATGAAAAGTTGAGTTTGACATATTCCAAAATAACATACAGTATACCAGGGTACTACTGTATAATGCAAAAATAACATGACCACCAGCGTAGTTAGAAATGCTGGCTACCCCGATAAAATGTCAAATTGAGCTCTCCCCGATTGAGTTGGCACTCTCAACTTTCCACGGGACCCATGGTACATACGGTACATAGAATCTGCCGACTACTAGAGTTTAGGTTTTAGGGCCCCCCTAAGTGCTGGGCCCCTTGAATCTGCAAGGGTATCCATGCCCTATCAACAGCCCTGAACACGGCAGAGTGTATAGCACAAGTTCATGATAGCGAAACGTTATCTTTATTCAAGAGAAAATGAGGAAATGGAAAAATTGAGCTGTATATAGCTAGCAGCCCATATTGGATGTACACCAGTTTGGAGCCATAAGCTGATTAGATAGATTAGATAGATAGGTAGATGTGAAAGTTTGTAGTAGATGAATTAGCTTACAGTAGATCAGTTTAATATGTTTTGAATTTACCAACAGCAGAACACACAAAAAATACATATCATACATTTCATATAATTCCTCAAGGTCAGCACAGAGAGCCGCACACTGCCCACATTGTCCTAGTGTCATGCATCAAACTACTGCTTGGCATTTGACTTTGAGATGCCAGAAGAACCAGAAATATAAATGCAGATTTTTCTCCAGGACCTGTGGGTTCTCTGGTAACACTTTAACATTATACAGTACTAATCAGCCGGGTTACGATACCTCTCCCGAAAGACCAAAAATCAAAGATCTGGTGACGTCTGCAAGGCCCCAAACTTTCCGGTGCCGATAAACAGCAGACACGTGACCAAGGTAGAAACGTGTGCGCAGGCGTCCGGAAGTTTCAGTGTTTCTGTTTGAGCCGTTTCAGAAACGATGACAGTTAGTCACCAGGTCTCAGAGAGGATGTGACTGAAGAGCTACAGAGCGCCTAATTCACGATGGAGATGCTGAAAATCTGGGGGTCCGTCTTACTTCTGAAGCTTTACGTCATTGGCACTCTGGGAAAAGGTATGTTGACTTATACTTAGCTGTAATTCTTAAGATATATTGTCATGTGACAGGAAGGTTTCCAAAACGATTTTGCCCCACGTTTTTGAGCCAAAATTAAAAGAAAAAAGAAAATCCCTTTAAGTTGAGCAGCACATATTTGATATCTGATTTCCAATTTTTAGCTGTAATATGAAAGTGAGAAATAATAAAATGTAATTTGTGTATTTACAACCATCGGCAGTAAAAACCAGAAGCATTTAGAAGACCCTGAATGAGTTATTAGATGCAATGTCCAAAGAAAGAAATATATTTTTGACATTTAATTGCATTGTTTATTGTGATTGTGATAATATGAATGTGTTATAAACATCTCTGATAACATTCCACAAATTATATAGAAATAACGCTAAGTGACAGGATGCTGCCTCTGCAAAATCAACTCTGATTTACTTACTAACAGAATCTATAACCTAACTAACGTGCGAAATTAAGAAAATCTCTAATGTAAAGCAGGTGGATGACATTCTACCAAATGATGAAAGCTTTATGCTGTCTTACTAACATGATATAATATTTTCCCACTAACAAAATGTGCAATTCCCTCTCAGGAAATAGCTCTAAAGTCATACAGGATACTAACCTAACTACACAAAGTACAGTTTCCACAACGCAAGATGGTAACTAATGTTTTTTATTATGACGTCCATGCTTCTTGTGCTTCCTGAGTGACGATGTTATACTTAGAACATTTGAAGAAGGAGTATAAGCAAGTAGTCCACATACCCTCCATTTCCGTACAGTACTAATAGGATAAGGCTTGTTTCTCCTGCGTCTACTTGTGTCTGTCTGCAGAGATAAGACTAAACATCTCGCAGCTTTATTCAAACTTCTGGATGTTTCCATGTAGCTTTGTTGTAAAGAAAAGGGAAGTGTATTGTTTTCATGTTAATTTACATGTTCACTGTCTACATGGTCAAATAAGTCCACTGACATGTTTGCTGTATATATTTTTATTTATTATTTTAATATTTGATTGCATATTAGATTAAACATTACAGTATGTCAAAACTGTTATCTTAATCGTGTGTCTTTGCTACCTTTGCCGATATCAGCATTTACAGAATACAGAAGTGAGTTCTTCGACCTGAATAGCAATGTTACTCTGAACTGCTCCAATAAGACATGGGATTCGATTCTCTTCGTTACATGGACGATAAACATTGATGGAAAGCAGTGTCAAATGGCATGTGATCATAAAGAACCTGAACATGATACATGCAAAGATGGAAAGATCCTGCTGAACAACACAAATGGAGAACCATACCTGTACATCCCTCACTTTACAAAAAGAGATGAAG
>JAODKM010000034.1:11882011-11894738 GCA_026780845.1 Petrocephalus sullivani
GGGAGCCAGAACTCTTAATGGTTGGTAGGGGTTCAAATACTTATTTCGCTCAATGAAATGCAAATCAGTTTCTATCTAAGTTATTTTTTTTCAATTTTCCTTTTGATGTGCTATCTGTTACTGTTAAAATAAACCTACCATTAAAATTATACTTTTCATTTCTTTGTCAATGGACAAACTTACAAAATCAGCGAGGGGTCAAAAACTTATTTCCTCCACTGTATTATCTGATATTCCAAGCTGTCAATGGGATCTCAGGTGAAGAGGGACACCCACCCTGACCACCTCTTATTCCCTTGCAATGAAGCAGGGGTCTTAACGTCCAGTCCTGGAGGGCCGGAGTCCTGCACAATTTGGGGTTTACCCTCATTTAACACACCTGATTCTACTCACTGTGCTAATTACCACACAGCACTTGAGCACAATCATTTGTGATGGAACAGGGAAAGAATTAAGTTACATGGGACTCCGGACCCCCGGGACTGGAGTTTGAGGACCCTGCAATAAAGTGTCGTCATGTGTCAAAAAGCTTTCAGGAGGTTCATCCTTTGGTTGGCTGGAGGCTGTATGTCTGAGCTGTGCAGTGAGCTCCTGCATTTCTCCAGAATTCAGGCACAGCTGTGAGGTTCTGATTTAAGTTGCAACCTGCTGAACAGCCAAGCTCTTAATCCAAGAATTTTAAATTAACATTTATAACTTGCTTTTCAGCAGAACAGATACAGATCAAGTGCAAAACAGGTATGACTTTCACTTCTGAACGTTAAATATGATTTCGCCTGCTAAAGATATTGTTGGAGATGTACAGAGTTGATCATCTTCTTTTCTGTTAAATGACGACTTTGAAATGTTTGTCTGCACTATTTGTCCTCTTGCAGCCTTTTGAAAGATGCACCAAAAATTCAGTAGGAAATGAGCAGATGCTTCTCGATGTTATATTATGCAGTCAGTTTTAAATACATAGTAAGAATATAATAAATATGTTTCATTGTCTATTCAGGCCGACTAGTTCTATAAAAAGATAAAAGCAACAGCTTACTTTTCCCCCACAATTCAGTGAATATTAGTAAATATTTCAAAACTATGCATGAATTCACCACATTCAATATATCTTTCTTATGACTAGCAGAAAACCATGGGGAAGGGTTAGTAATATGACCTATAGTAATTATGAATTCTTTTCAGCACACCAGACTGTTCTCAAGTGACAGACGGGTAAGGCTTTAACTTAATGTGTCTCCTAAATCATGCTTAGTTACATGAGTAATGCTGAATTACCCTGCACAAAGCTGAGCTTATACAGCAAGAATTTAGCTAAAATATAGTATATTTTCTCAAGAGTGGAGGTGTGTATTTCAAAAGGTTTTAGATTGGAGTAACAAATACAAGACATCGAAACTATGGAAACAATGGCTTGGAAAGGGCTAGGAGGAGTTGTGGAGTTCGTCATCAGGGTTTGTGTGTGTTCTGATGTGGAGATGGAGCAGAACCTAGTTATATATGATTAACAATAATGTGCAGCTGAAGTCAATGAAATTGCCTGTCACATGACTGCACCCAGCTGTGTAACTTCCATGCCACCATCATGTAGTCTTAGGTATCATGGGGGTTGGCAGGTGGTGTAGTGGTTAGGGACACAACCGTGTAATCAAAAGGTTGCCAGTTCACCCTCAGCAAGGTACCGTCCCCAAGCACTGCTCCCCAGGCGCTCATGTAACTGCCCTCTGCTGTGTCACGTAGGTTAAAAGCAGAGGACACATTTCTCTGTGGTGCAACAATTAATCACCTTCACTTCACTATATTCCACTCTGTCTATTTCATTACCTTTCAGAAAAAGATCTACCAAATCTACCCTAAAGAAGAGAAAACTAAGGTATACGTCTTCCGGGAACCTAAGCAAATAGCCACACTCACATCTAAGATTATTTTATTTTTATTTTATTTAATCCAGAGTTTGCAAACATTCCATATAAATTGAGGTGACGCTCGTAAAGTCTCTGCACACCCTTATATTGTCATGATTGCACTATACCAGGTTTGCATCTCAGCCCTTTAACACAACTGGGCAGTGTGTAACTGGGAAAATATATTAGAAGTAACAAATGAGGCCAAAATTTCAGTAGCCTGTGTTAAAAATTGATTTTTAATTCTCACGGTGATATAAAAATCGGCATCTCTTAGAATCATGATGTATAATGGATTTCCACCCCCCCCCTTACCATACATACACTGAAATCCTTGTGATTGGTCAGATATTAAATAAGTACGACATGGTACTAATACAAATATTTTGATGAATATTAAGTACTAGTATAAATATATAAAATTCCTTTTTTTCAGCTCACCTCCTGGGAGAAACACGTAAGGCTTTAACTTGAAATGTCTTCTGTGAAAATTTTAAGTAAACGAGAATTTAAAAAAGAAAAATGTACTTAAATTTTTCATTTGTTTTCCATGTTTTAGGCCTTCTGAACATGTGAAGGTTAAAAAGTAAGTCCTCTCTTATTTCAAGGATGAAACATATGTAATCCAGCTGTACAAATGTAGTTCTATAGATGTATCTAGGTATCTGCATTCTAAATGGCCTGTCAAATATGTATAATAAATACTGTTGTTTTTAATAGTTTTTTTAAAATCACATGTTTTAGTTTGATCATGGCAATATTGTAAGTTGTTAAATTGTTTTTTTAATCACATTGGCATGTATGTCATTTCTCCTGCTAGGACTCTGGACTTCAGTCAGCAGAAAGATTGATTGTGATGGAGATTGTGACATGTTGGCAGGAAATGGAGTATCATTCTGTTATAATTACACTGCCTTTGTAATCGTGTAAATCTTGGTTATTTACAAGGAAGATGGCCCGTGGAAAGAAGCCGTTCAGCTGATGGTTGGTCCATGTGCTCAGGGGGCTCAAGGGTTGTGGCCAGGATGCAGGGGGGGCAGACTTTTTTTTGTAATGGACTTTCCATCTTGCATCACTTTTACTTTTTTTTTAAAAAATAATTTCAATGGCTTTGTAATTATGTAAATAAGTATTAATAAAATACTTCAATTTTTGTCGGCGCAGATCAGTAACAGTGGTGGTCAACTAGTTAATAATGTTATTAATTGTGACAAATAATGTATAAATGTTAATTTATACATAAATTGTGAGTGGTTTTGTTTGTGACTTTGGCCTAAAGAAGGGGACACAGGCTGCGGGAGGAATCTCACTCACACGTTGAAAGCATGCAAATCCACACGCTCACACTGACGGGAATGAAACCCGCAACATTGTAATTGTCAAGCTAAATTCATGCCGTGCAGTCCGGTCATATCTCAAGTTTATTCCATTCATCCATTTTCTATAACCGCTTATCCCGTTCAAGGTCCAGGTTTATTTGGCAAGTTTTTATTTAACCTTTGTTACAGATTCTTGTTACAGCTGGAGGTCAGCATTTCGACAAGAAACGCAAGCAGTTTGGTGGGAGTATGACAGTATTGTTTTTACGCTACGAAAACCCAGACATATGCGGACAGTATTACAGCAGTTATCCAGTGCAAAAGTATTTTTATACGTATCTGGTATACAGGCTGCATATATCCTATAAAATATTCGAATTATTTAATGTTACTCAATTATCTGCCGATAAGCTGCTGCGCACCACTATCGTAGCCTATATAGTAAGTTTTTTTTATTATAATTTTTAAATAAGTATATACTATTATTTTTCATAGTATATCGTGCGATCTGTTCTGACCCTCCCTCGGCCCCTTTTGTAGTGAGACGAGGGGTGGTGCACGTCCGGAGCTGGGAATCAGGGACGTGACAGTATAAATAAATATATAGAGGAGTTTGTGGAAGAAGCGCTCCGTCTGTGCTGGCTGCTGCTCGCCGGTAAGTCTGAGGGTGGGGGGGCCTTGGTTTATGTTATACTTCTATGCTGACAGTTTTGTGGTTTATTGGATTATTCGCTGTT
Organism: Petrocephalus sullivani; assembly: GCA_026780845.1. NCBI lineage: Eukaryota > Metazoa > Chordata > Actinopteri > Osteoglossiformes > Mormyridae > Petrocephalus > Petrocephalus sullivani. Next base: position 11,885,969 of record JAODKM010000034.1, read on the forward strand.
TGTGGCTGTCTATTGAGTGAAAAATGACGCTATAATTGAATAAACGATTTAAATTGTTTATAAGAAATAAACACTGTAACGCTTATGTAATATGTTTAGATAATAATCTTATCAACGTATGGAAGATTTTTTTCCTGGAACATCGATCTTGTTCAGTTATACGGAGAACAGGTTGATTTGGTTCTATCTGCAGTTTTTGTTAATACGTGAGGAAAATATGACACAAAACATTTAAACTTGAAAAGATGAACTTTAAAAGCCGTTTCTCTCAGTGTTAAACTGCCAAGTTCTCTTTCATCCGTTCTTAGATGCTATAAACCGTCCAGCACATATATACACCCAACCCAAAGCCCATCGGAAATGCTACGGAAACATAAAAACAATTGATTTCTTTTGAATGTCTCTGCAGAAATAAGACCGTTATGTCGCTGATTGTGGTTGCATATAAAATGTTATTTCACGGTTATTTTAAGGGCAGGTGCTGTGGCATGGAACAATATATGCCTGTTATTTAATATAATTTAATTTCGTTTTATAGAGGTATTAGCAGTAACTGATCAGCTAAGGACCCATATAGTTCCCATTTAATGGGGAAATACTTTACTATGTAGCCAAATGATATAAGAATGAATTAGGATGCATTTGAAATGACTGTTGAAGTTAGGCTTGCCTCTGTACATAAATAAATGGGGCTGTAGCTCCATTCCTGAGGGTCTGAAACCACGCCGAATAAGTGTGTGCTTTCTTTGCAGACTGAGATGTCATTTGCTGTCCTATTGCAATTCTTGCAGCTTTATGCAGCCCTAATCATGTTGTCCGCAAATCAAGGTACTCAAGATACTTTATTTCCACTATTCAGAACGAGAACTCCTGCAGCAAACCTTCACTGGCAGTGTTGGGGAAGTTACTCACAGATACAGAGAGAGGTGGAAAGTTCAGGTCCAGAAAGTACAAATCCACACCAAGGTTTTGTTTCAAGAAAACAAAAGAAAAGAGTCATATTCACAGAGAACTCAACTGGTTGGTTGAAACAAAACCTGGGTCTGGATTTGTACTTTCTGGACCTGAACTTTCCACATCTGTCTGTAATGGATTACTTCTGTAAGTAACTTCCCTAACACTGTTCACTAGTAATTTCTGAAAATGGTTCTGTTTTTTTTGTTCTGATATTTTCTCTTTTCACACTAAGAATAAAATAGAAACTCACTATAAACAATAAAATGTTATCACTATGGGAAGAATGATCCCAGCCAATACTAGACATTGACCTTCAAAAGTTCTGTTTGATGTATAATGTTGATGTGCTGAAAAAGGCCAGCGCTGCCTCAGTGCTGTGTTTCGTCTTTGTGGTCCAGGTAAGGTTATTGCCCCTTCAAGAGTAAAGGTGAAACAGAATCAGCCTGTCACAATATCCTGCAACTTGGAGCTGAAGCAGGGGGAGACATTAAAGCAGATTCTGTGGCTGGACAACCATAATCAGACCTTGTTTGTGTACCGTCCTGGTGAGCTCCCAAGCGTCACAGATAACCAGCGTGTAACCCTGGAAAGCCCCGCCTTAAATTCCACTGGTGTCACATTCAAGCAGGTGAGCCTAGAAGACATTGGCTGCTACCTGTGTGTATTCCACGCGTTCCCCAGCGGATCTCAGGAAAGGAGCATCTGTCTAGAAATTATAGGTGAGTTCCAGAAAAGACACCTGAGATACTAAACGAAACAGGAAGTACATTTATGTTGACTAAAGGATAACATGTGCCTCCAATCTCCTGTTTTATATTAAACATTTTTACGGTTTTTAGTACCACCGCTTTAAATGTATCAGTAACATGTTGAATGTACCAGAGAGGCTTATTCTTTGGAGCCTCTATTTAAGTGGGCTACTACACGTGTGTCTGCAAACCAACTATCTCATGTATAGATATTCTGTTTATTTTTGTCGGTTGTCGCAAGTCAAGAACAACACTGCAAGTGTCATGTCAGGAGATTTATGACATTTTAGCATTTTCAAATTTAAATATAAATTTAAAAATGTATATATTTGCAATTCGAAATGAAATGTTCTTCATTAATTCATATGCTGTAGTACTTCATGGGACAGTGCTGGCCTAATGGTTAGGGACGCACGCTAAGGGATGCACGCTTAGGATGCACGCTAAGGGATGCACGCTTAGGATGCACGCTAAGGGATGCACGCTTCCATTCCGTTTCAAATCCTCATCCAGCAAGGTGCCACTCTGAGCAAGGCAGTGTTCCTTGGGCATTTTTTTTCCTCATTGTCAGCAATGACAATTAATCACCTTCTTTAGGTGAGTAAATGAAAACTCCACCACCCTGTACTGGACAGGTAGCTATAGAAGGTTGCATGGATTCGGAGTGTGTGTTCATAGGCTTTAATGGTTTTCTTAAGGTGTTAATGTGGAGGACCTCCAAGAGTCTTTAGTAGTATGCATGCACTGTGTCATATCATCATGCTTTAGACACCCTGCTGTTCATTGCTTACCAGTAGTATAGGAAACAAGCTAAAATCATATGCTGCAAACCACAACGGGTATTTGTAACTAATTATTTATTTCCTAAATAACAGATACTTCATGATATGATGCCATGAGTGCATCTTGTCCAGCCACAGATATGGATTTTCAACTGGTCGTCCATCACCGGCCCAGTTTTGTTCTTCCACTGTAAACTGTGATAATCATTAACAATTGTTTTAATTTACCAGCCAATCTGAGTACAGAGGGGAACAAAACAGCGGTCAGCGGCAAGTCGGCAATGCTGTCCTGCAGATTTAGCCCCTCCGAGGTGGTCAAACAAGTCCTTTGGAAGAAGACTGAGGAGCAGGGTGACACCAAGCCCGTGGCTTTCAACAGCAAGATTGGAAAGCGCGTTGTGGAAGAGCCGTTTAGGGACCGCGTAATGCTGAGCAAAGGCGTCAGTGACACCAAGTTGTACATCAACCCCGTGAGAGTCGAGGATGAGGGCTGTTACACCTGTGAGTTTGCCTTCTATGATGAAATGGAGAGATCCACGGCCTGTCTCATTGTCTATGGTATGAAGAAAGGCATATGAATCTTTTCAGTCCCACACACTACATCACTTGTTTAGTGGACTAATTATTTATTTTACTATTGCCCTTACCCATCCATCCATACATTCATTAATTTATTCATGCCTATTTGATTTGTCATACAGATGGTCCTCAATGCATGATGGGGTTTTGTTCCATTGAAAATATTGTAAGCTGAATATGAATATGACATAAAAAAAAAATAAGTAACCATAAAAATAGGTTGTGAAACACTGTATGAGATGTTTATGCTTGCACATCACCCTGCCAACTCCTGGCATCAGCATTGATTGATTTTGGATTCATTTATATTGCATATGCTGCATACCTGCATTAATGTTCATTGTTCAATGTTAACATAGAGGAACAAGCCTGGTCTTTCATTGTCTGGTGCTAAAAATAGGCAGTGCTTTCAAACTTAAAACTTGAAACTTGAATACAGATGTTTGATGTTCTTTTGGCTTCAAAAGTCCAAAAGAATATGTAGCTGTAGCCCCCGCAACTAGTATTTTCTGAGGAAAGGGAAATGAAAACAGACAGCATAATTCCTGACTTGCTATCTTTGGTTATTGGACCTATTATTCCATAGTCAGTATGTGGAGACCTGGTACTCAGTGCTTTATATCAGAATGTTTTTCATCATTTAGTCAATATATACTAATTGAAAAGCTTGCTACACTAATTGTATTGACATTCCATTTTACACATTGGTTCAACAGATATAAAATAAGGCAGTTGGTGTGTTGATAAATCATGGAGTTAATATGCGTGTTAAGTAAATTTAAGTATAATTTCAAGACGTGTGTTATATCAAATGTATGTCCTTTCTCATTATAGTTTTTCCGAAAACAGAAGTGAACTACAGGACGGTATCTCCAGGGGTCATCGAGGCAAACTGTACAGCGTTGGCTCGCCCCGCAGTGGAGATCAGGTGGGATGTGGAGGAGGACAACAGGACAGTCAACTCTTCCGTGTCCTCCAGCTTTGCACAAGGGGATGGGATCTGGGTGGTCTATAGCATCCTGATTCTCCAGGAAGATCTTCTCAATGAACTGCCTGTAAAGTGCCTGGTCTACCATCCTGGCCTCGATTCCCCCATCTCTGTCTCCCTGAACACCAAGAGTGAGTGCATCTTTTACGCCTCTTCTACAACAAAAAAGTGGTTCAGCTGAAACTCCTTCCCCAGTACTCACTGTACTTGCCCATATTAAACTGCAGAATGATAGCTTATTATTATTATTTCCTAAAAGCATTGAATGAAGTCCATCAGTATGACAAAAAAAAACGGTCAGTGAGTATAGAATTACAAAACATACTTTTCTGGCAGAAGGAGGATCAGGCAGGTTCAGGTGAAACCGGGAATGCATTTCAAGTAATATTACAATTACTGCTCACATGATTGGTATGATTTTAAACATAATTTTAGTTATTATTTGAAACTTCAAAGGTTATAAACAGGATTATTTAGTGTTATTACTGGTATATCAACTGTAAACGTGGAAAAACTCAACGAACTGTTACATATTAATATTTTTCATATGTGAAATGTTAATATCAGTTCAAACAGCTATCAATATGGAAAAGGATACTGTATAAACAGGTGTCTCTTGTTTCATTGAGTAGTAATGATATCAAGTTAAATGAAAGGTAAGACATCTCAAGGCTAACAATACTGATATATTTGATATCCAAACATATAAACCTCTTCATACCACAGAGGCATTTCAGCACAGTGCCACCACTGACCATTCGTAATTATCTTAACTTTTAATTAACATTCATTTATCATCAAAATTCTGTTTTGCTTTAAGGGCGATTTTGTACGTGTAGTGACAAATGATTCTTTCATGAATATGAAAGGGTAACTACAATTAATATTTTACACACAAACTGTACACTGCTCAATCAGTGATGTCATCATTGGTATATTGAAACCATTTTTTTTATCTTCTGCTTGAACTTCTGCAACATTTCCATTATTAAAACTCTTGGCTGCTCTTCCACATGCATGGGCTTCCTTATGTATTCTCACAGAAACATGAGAGCAAAAAGATAAACCTTATAGTATGTAACATGTTGATATTACCTCTGAAAGCTGAAACATTTGTTATTTTGGTTTTTCAATAGATACAGTATAAAATTTGTTGTACAGTATGTAAGTATATATTGATTTAATACATGCCTTTTTACGGAAAAAGATCCTGAAAACCAGTCTATCAAGTTTATCAAAGGCATTATATTTCTTCAGACTCATGAATTAACTACACATTTGGCATTGTGTGGTGAACTGAGATTTAGCATTTCCTCAATGGAAGATAATATTCTTATTCACTGGTTTTCACCACTATAGTCAAACATAAAGATCTAAGATCTGACATGTTACGGAACTGCAGGTTTAATGTGTGTTTTATATGTGTGAATGTTAACCTGATGTCATGGATTTGATGTTGCAGTTGGGACATCGCTCACCATTCTTATCTCTGTGACGACCGTCGCCGCACTGCTCATCGTTTGTCTGTGCGTCTATCTGTGGAAATGCGTCCTGCGCAGTGACTGTAAGTAGAAGGCTTGGTCTTCATTAAATGTACCACCCCATTCTGCAGATCAGAGACTGCAACAGAGTACATATATTTTATTAAGAAGATGCTTTCATCCAAAGTGACATACAGTTGAGGAATTAGGGTCAGATGATGCCTGCAGTAATTGGGAGTTAAGGGCCTTGCTCAAGGAACTAATAGTGAAATCACTCTGCCAAATATGAGATTTGTACCAACAACCTTCCAGTTACAGGCACAGTGTCCAAACCTACTGAGCCACACACTGCCATCAGACAGAAATCGGTGAATGTCTGTATGCCTGAAATCAAAATTAGGCATTCACTGACGTGCATTATGTGTTTTCCCAAGCTCAAATCCAAGTTATTTTTGGCAGTTCATTGGTGTACAAGGTCTTTTATCAGGATCTCACAGTTCACAATGTTTCTGGACATAAAACAGTGGGTCACATCCTTTTATCAAGCAGGAAGGTGCCCTTCGGCTGTGCCAGTCAAGTGTCATGTTCTCTGTTGAGTTTTGTCAAATTGGCTTATAACAGTGATCTGAGAGATGGGGAAGGACAATCCCTATGGTGGGATGGGGGGGGGCAACACACAGTTCTTCACATCCTAAGGAAGCAGCACCTTTTTCCTGCTCATTGTGTTGATGTAGAACACAGTGCTTTTGGTGATAACATGGCCAAGTCAAACCAATGTAAGACACCAGCTTTGGTATTTAGGCATCATAGATTTGGTGTGATGGAAAGAAAGATACTTTTTTAGGATCAGTGCCCAGTAAAACACATTTCCTTTATTCATTTTAGTTATGATTTTCTCTTTCCCAAGGCAATAATCTTACTAATTTTAGTTATCATGATTTAGTCAGAAGTGGATCTTAGAATTTTTTGCTGCTAACTGGGCTTTATGCATCCATGCTCTTGATCATCCCGATTAGAGGCTGCCACTGTGATTTCTAGCGAAAGGCTTTGTGTAACTATGATGTAAAGGATACATGAACTGGGATTTAAAATAATAAATTGTTTTAAAATAAATAGAGCCTTACTGCTGTGTTTGCTATATAGGACCCCAAGGGATATTATAACCTGAAATATTTCTTATATATAAGAAATAACGAAAATAAAATGGATCTGCATTAAAATTTCGAATAACTGTTGTTTTAATAAATAGTAGTCACATAAAATGTAATGTTACTGCAATACATTGATATCAAACGTAATTAAACAGTCAGATCCTGTTGAATTCTGTGTTCTTCAGCTATAGTGACCAGAGAGAATTAAAACTTATGCTGCAAAAAAAATGCAACCAGCTCAGGGTAAAAAGCTGTTAGAGGAAGCTGGACATAGTCCTGGTAGAAGGCACTGGGCCAGGCCTGGACAGTCCCAGGAGAAGGCACTGCAGTCCCGGTAGAAGGCACTGGGCCAGGCCTGGACAGTCCCAGGAGAAGGCACTGCAGTCCCGGGAGAAGGCACTGGGCCAGGCCTGGACTGTCCCGGGAGAAGGCACTGCAGTTCCGGGAGAAGGCACTGGGCCAGGCCTGGACAGTCCCAGGAGAAGGCACTGCAGTCCCGGTAGAAGGCACTGGGCCAGGCCTGGACAGTCCCAGGAGAAGGCACTGGGCCAGGCCTGGACTGTCCCGGGAGAAGGCACTGCAGTCCCGGGAGAAGGCACTGGGCCAGGCCTGGACTGTCCCGGGAGAAGGCACTGGGCCAGGCCTGGACAGTACACTCATTGATGGCACACACTGAATCCCCACTCCCTCTGCCCAGAGGCACCCAGATAACAATACAATGCAATACTTTAATAGCAAGACAAAAACAACTTCTTGCTGAACAGCAGCAACATGGCAAAGCCAGAACAATGTCCTTCATTCCTGCACCCTCTACATTTGCCATCTATATTGCCTCTATACCTCTGTCAAAAGCCTTATATACCTTCATTTCCTCACTGGAATTGTCACATATATGCTATAAGAATTTTATTGAAATTCGCACAAGCATACCCATACCCACCATTGAGGACACGAGGTCAAGGCCTCAGAATTGTCTCTGTATCTCCAGTAACCACGATCCATTAAGGAGCACACCTAGGAAGGGCTGACACTTTTGACCTTGGTATTTTAAAAATCCTGAATATGACCCTGCTTACAAAGACCATGTTTTTCATGGTTTTAGATCAGTGTTTCCCAACCTGGTCCTCAGGGACATACAGACAGGCTCAGGGACATACAGACAGCCCACATTTTCACTCCCTCCCAGCTCCTTGTCAGACAGTCCACATTTTTTGTCTGGTGGTCTCTGAGGACCAGATTGAGAAACATTGTTTTAGACAGCTGAAAGTTGTGCATACTAATATTATTTATTTCCTTATTATTAGTGTAAGTTTTCATATTTTAAACAGGTCATTTTCATGTGTCCATTAGGTTGTAGGGGTCCAAAAGGAGGACAAACGCATGGGATTATTGTCTTTGTCTTCCCTGGTACTGGTTACAAACAACAGTGAAAGTAAAGGCAAAAATATCACTGGAATGAAAAGTTTGTGTATGTCCGAAATTTTAAGAGCATTCCAAAGATTTGCTTTGTGAAATAATAATGTGGGGAAAGTGACTTTCACATGTAATGAATTACACCATGGTATGCGTAATTATACGGTAAGGAATGAAGAGTATTGAAATTGGTGGTTAACCGTGTTAATTTGAGTGAATTCTGGAGTTGTAGTCAGTTTGAAGGTAAGTGTTTGGAGGCGTTTTTGTTCACAGGCATATGCATAAACCCTCATTTTTTGGTTAGTACTGTATAGCTTTATGCTCTGAACGTAAAGTCCATATGGCTACAAATCTGACATCGCACTGCAGGTATTTTTGATGATGATGCAATGGGGAGGAACCACGCTGTGAGCTTGATTCCGTTTTCCTGTTTCTCTCCAACCAGCTTTTTTTCCTTTTGCTTACTGACCTTTGAGTTTTTTTTCTCCCTTTTTTTCTTTTTTTAATGGGTAAGCCTCCCCTATGTCCTGCTCCTCTCGTTACCACGTGTAAGTCTCCCCTACGTCCTGCTCCTCTCGTTACCACGTGTAAGTCTCCCCTATGTCCTGCTCCTCTCGTTACCATGTGTAAGCCTCCCCTACGTCCTGCTCCTCTCGTTACCATGTGTAAG
>JAODKM010000034.1:11899236-11912824 GCA_026780845.1 Petrocephalus sullivani
ACAACTCTGAGCTATTAGTTAAGTTCTCCCCAAGCGAGCTTGATGGGCCGAATGGCCTCCTTTCGTTTGTATAGTTCATATGTTCTTATGTTCTTAAATAATGTAGATGTATTGCTAAATTCACTCCTATGGTATTGAACTACTGAAATGAAGCAGGCTTATCTTCTGCAAACATCAACTCCTATCATGTCATAGGTAGACTGATCTGTGAAAAGAGGACATGTTCCTACAGTAATTTGTATTATATTGTATATATATTTTGTTTTATATTTTATTTTATATTGTAATAGATATTGTACATTCCTCAATTTACGATGTATGATTTAAACAAAAAAATGTAAGTGTCACTATGAGGGCTGATACTCCCACAAAAACCTGAAAGTCGAGTAGTAGTTGTGATAATGCTTTGCCAGTTATAAATAACCAGGTCAGAAGAACACGTATCGGGCATTAGTCTCCTGAATAGAACTTGTGGTTGTACAACCAGCTATTCAAAACTTCCTACAGCAGGCATTGAGTAAACCTCTTTAGCCTATATTATATCTGAATCTGAAAATGAATAATTCTGTATTTCCTGAATTAAGCATATGGTGTAAACGTACAATGAGAAGGGGTTGGAATGCCGTGCAGCATTCACTGTATGCTGCAATTTCAATCGTTTTACCACAGTTTCATTTTTTCCTACACCTCAGCTGAGCACTGTGTGCAACTGACCACAATTCTGCAAATTCTGAAAAAAAAAATGTGTCAACCTATGTACCACTCTGTGCTGCCCTTGAACCATGGATTTATGATATATGGTGCAGAGCTATTAGACACCTTCGGCTTCCAAAACAGGACCCTACCCAACTCACTTGCAACTGTTTCCATCTTACCCAAAACACTGCTCAGAGGTCGATTGCTTTATCGGCTAAAAGTGTGTATGTCTCTTACACACATGTGAAACTAACTGAACGGTGATATGAGCTGCCAAGTTGTGATCTGAGTGACTTTTAGGGAGCCAGATTGGGATAAATTAAAGCAGTGCATACCTGCCATGTGGTATAAGGACCATCAACTGGATAAAAACTGGTACGGTCTGGAGAAAAGCAGGAAAAACCCAACTCCCACACATCAAAATCACTATTTACTTTATACTAAGATGGAAGAGGCTATACCAGGGCAGGACAAAGCCTGCTGACAGCTTAGCTTACTTCACCTCTGTCTTATTTACCAAGTTCTGTTGTGTTTTCTCTGTCTGCCCCATGAATTGCTCTCTGACCTTGATATCTGAACCTGTTATGTTCCACCCCGGTACCGCACCCAAAGAAAGCCCCTATGCCTCCGTCCTGTTCTTGTGTATTTTCACCATTCCCCCAGTCCAAGTCCTACTTTCAAATTCAACATCTCAGCTCTGCATATATGCATGTATTGCTGCATGTTCCTTGAATGAAAATTATTTCACTTTGATAAAGCAATAATAATAAGGCGTAAGTTCATTTTCAAAGGGTTAGTGAAAGTGATTAATTGTAATTGCTGGCACACCACAGCACACAACAATGAAATCTGTCCTCTGCATTTAACCGATATGTGACTTTGTGTTACAGCAGTGGGTAGCTGAATCAACACCTGGGGAGCAGTGTGTAGGGGCAGTACCTTGCTCAGGGTACCTCAGAGGTACCTTTCTGGTACCTAGCCACCTTTCAGTTACAAGTGCACTTCCCTAAATCTTAGGCCACCACTGCACCATAACCCATGCCATGGGCCCACATCAGACCTGGCCGGTTAAGATTAACTCATCTAACATGAGTTGCCTTGGAAACATATTCATATTCATGAAGCATAGCGTTTCAGACGAATGAAAACTGGCAACAAGCATATTGAAAAATTATTTACAGCCATTTTTTCACATTTTGTTCCCCACAGTAAACACTTTAATAGTGACCCCAACGTTATTTTCCAGATGAATGGATTCCGTTCCAGCAAACTTTGGATTCCTTGGAAGCAGCCCAGTAATTCTGACCAATCAGGAGCGAGACGAACACCACCGCACATACAGACCTAGGCCGCGTTCAGTGGATACGAATGGGGGCGTATTCACAGGTCTCGTGAAGTGAGAGGGAGGTCCGCACAGGCTCTGGGTCCTGTCGGGCGGCCTGGTGATTGAGAGTGGCATAAACGAGTGTAGAGTCTGCTGCCGCTACGTCGGCTCTCTCGTTGTCATATAGTCCGGCGATGTCCTCAGCGGCTGTGCAGGTCCTGGCAGGTGGGATTCGGACTGAGGCTTTAGTGCTCTTTTTCTGGGACATTCTCCTGTCAGTCGGGACATCATAAACAGGGCCATCTGAAGGGCGGGTGGGATGTGCTCTTATACTGTTGATGCGGGGGGGGACTTCAGGGTGGGGTGCAGCTTGACAGCACTCCCCCGACGTCTCATGCTGTAACAAGATATGAAATTACCCAGAATCCTTACTGGTCACTGACATTTTTTAATTCATGCTTTATTTAGTAATATTAAAGATTGTGAATTTGTTGTGGGTTTACCTGATCCTGTGGCATTAAGACTCTTGCTGATTTCTTTGATCCTAAGAAAATAACATGCATACATTACTTACCAAACCATATGCTGCACACTAGAGTACTGCATAACAGCCTTTTGACCAAGTGTTATTCAGTCCTCTAACCATAGACATTGTTAGATCATCGACAGACATTAACATCAACAAGGAAGAAAAACAAGATTCTGACCCTGACATCTGTGCGCAATGAAGACTGACACTCCAGTGACCAGGACGGTGAGCATCATTAGGCCAGCAGATACGTAGATAAAAAAGAGCCAGTCTTTGTTTTTGGGACTCATTGTTGAATCTTTGTTTATAGATATTGTTGGTGAAACTTCTACAGGAGCATCTGGAAGGTTAAAAAAATGAAATAAAACTTGCATCGGTAGGTTGCATGGGTTAATTATGGGCAAAACTATGTTCATCTTCATAGACTTAAACATAGAACATAAACTTTTCTATTTAACGTCTGCTTTAAACTGAATATACAAATTCAGGATGACTGTTTAACCCGTTAACCCTTTTATTTAGTTATTAACTAACAACACGCATTTAACAAAGCGTCAGAGAAAAGTATTGATGCCATTCATCCTATTAAACCATTCAAAATCACATGACTTTTGTTCTTCTGTATCTTAGGATATTAGATAAACAGATAAAGAAACTGGATAAAAGACAGTAATCCTAATATTTATATTAATACTACTACTACCACCACTACTACTTCCACTACATACTACTATTATTATTATTATGTGTAGAAGAAGAATTATCATCATCATAATATGCTGGAATTTTATTATAGAGGATGGGTGCATTAACTACTTACCTGTAACGATTACGCTAATGGAATGGCTTACAGAGTCCACCCCGCCGGTAGTTTTACATCGGTATTTACCAGTATCATTTACCAGTGCGCTGGTAAAATGGAGGTATGATACCCATTTATATGCATTGCCGTAACAGGCATTGCATTGGATTTGATCTGATTCCTTTATGGTTATGCATGTATCTAACAAGTCGAGTTTGCACCATACGACGCTGATATTTCGCCCACAGGCTGCGACTGCGCAGCTGATTCTCAGACTTTCCCCTGTAGATGCCCTTCGCTCTGTGTTGCGTGGCACCCAGATGCCTGGATGGCATTCATCTCCTGTGTGACAGACAAATGACCCCATCAGTAAATCACAATACTCCAGTTACACTATCATTTCAATTTTACACCCTATTTAGGTCGATTCTTCTCTACTCGTGTTCATCGTTTTTCTGAGGTGATGCAAGTATCACTTGCATGTACATTTATTTATCTAGCATAAGCTTTAGTCCAGTGCCATGTCCAAGTAAGGGAAATACTACACCACTAATATATAGGTGTCAAAAAGTCAACTAGACATGTGCAGCTAGGCTGAGCTTCCAGTGAATGCCCGGTAACAAGTGCAAGTAGTAGCAGAGCAAGAGCGATATAATAAATTTCAAATGCATTTGGTATAAAAGTCCCATCTTTAGTCAAATTACTTGTTTCTGCAGAGAGTGGGTGAGCAATGTTAGGGGGAACCTTCTAAAGTAGTACTGCATAAAAATATGATAGCAAAATGAGTGATTTCCTCAAAGCAGAGCTACTAACTACCTGGTACATGAATTTATGCAGCTCACTTAACACTTTTATTTGTATCAGCTCTTTTGAAAGGTATTTTCTATCAACATAAATTAACAAGCAAACTGAAAAGCAACAAATGAAATACCTTTACTATACTTTTATTAAATAAATGGATGATTTAATCATATAAATAGTCCTGACATTTAAATATTGTATCCTGCCCCCACATTTTTTGTTATTTTGAAGATTGGATGGAACATTTCCCTACCTATACGGAGAATCCTATCTGTCATCACTATGGCTTATTTACACTCCCTCTGAGTTACGGCTCCATGGGAACTGGGGGGGGGGGGGGTTACCTGCGGCACCACTCGGCTTATACAAGTCAGTAAAGTGCCCTTTTAAGTGGCAACAACACCGCTATTAACTGCCCTTCTCATGATTTAGTGCCATCTAGGGTTTCCCTTTAATGTGGAATGGTGTGCCCTATGGAGAATAAATATCTGATCAAGTGTCTTAATGAGTGCCTTTGGAGTACATAAAGTCAAACGCAGTACCCTATACTGTGCCCTTACAATGACCTAAGTGGCCCCTATGGGTACCCTTCCAATGGAAAACGGTGCCATTATGAAGTGCCCTCTATGTGACCCCTTCAACATTAAATGTCCCACAGGGTGCTCATTACCCTGTTTTGGGTACTTCTAAATGGTGAGGAAACTTGACCCACCTAGCCTTCCGATTTATATCTACTTATAAAGGTATATAAAGATGAGTGGGGGAGCCGGACCAAGTAAGGAACCATAGATGTATTGCATTGTATTGTGCTGTGAGGGTTCATGCAGTGATGCAAGTTTCGCCAACATGTAATGTAGGTAGATCATTTTGTCCTGGCCATTTTAAAAGTAGCTCACAAGCCGAGAAAGTGCGGGCACCCCTGCTCTAAGACGTGTTTTTGGCTAAAGTGGTGGAGTAAATTGCTCGTGGTACCGCCTCTGGCAACAATTTTAGCACAACAACAATTACAGTAAATTGTTATTTGGTCCACGTCGGATTGCTTAAAACCAAAAAAGCTGCCAAACAACTGACACGGTTCCTCTTTTTGGCACAAGTTTTTTTGCGTCAGCAAGTTGTACAGCTTCATATGTGGAACCATCACAGTCTAACCTGCCCATCCTTCCAGCTCAACATCTTATACTACTAATGCAGGGATAGGTACAGCTGTGCGCCCTAAGCATGCACATCACACAATAACTGCCTTTTGATTCTTTTTGTCCCTGCCTTTCAAACAGCCTGAATCCACCACTGCCTGTCAGCCCTTACTCAGTGCAATATAAGGCATCGCGGTTGTTTTCTGACTTTGGAGACATTTCTTCTCAGGGCTGTAACAGCTGAAACCTGGGCCCACATTTCCGCTCTCCAGAAGAACCCTCAAACTGCTTCCTCTTGAGGTTTTTGCAAAGGCAAACAAAATCTCCGACTAAATTAAAAGTAAAGTTCAGTAGCTTATGCAGGCAATTTCTGAATTTGTCAGCTATTATTTATCAATTTTATGTTTCACTTTAAAATGATTAGCGTACAATATACTGGTGTCTGTCATTTATAATCATTGGTGTGCATGTTTTCTGTCTTACTAATAAATGAAAATGTAACTATTTATAATACCCATTCATGCCTTGTATGAATGAAATAAATGCACAAGAATATGTGAACAACAAAGGTTATAAAGATGTCACAATTGCCCTTTTCGGAATTCTTTTAAACTTTGCACTGATGATCACCAAAATGGCCTGTTTTTGCAAATTCTTCAATGTTCGACTTACCAAAGGCATCACTGAAGAGATAATGTAGGACCACAATGGACAAGGCCAGGCTGATCCTACACGCCCGGAGTCCCATCCTCTCTGTAGCAAGCTAGCTCATGTGCATTGATATCCACGTTCTGTCTGTCTGCATTTAGGACTGCGTGTTTCTGGCAGAGTGACAGTCCTGGGGAAGGCCCTCCTCCCTTATACAGTATATGCCACGCACACACATCCTCTGGGCTCCGAGTGTGTACATGCTATTCATGTAGCTTGACATCCTCGGAATAGACTCCTCCTCTTTGGTGTAATATGTTTTCTACCTTTTCTAGAACTTTTTCGAGGTCCCTTCCCCCACACGAATTCTGTGCAATGCACATCAAAAAAAGAAACATATTTGACAGACTGCGGTTGGTAACAAAGCCTTTTCAAAAACCTGATACTCAGTTGTTCTCAAAAGTCACATGCAGGACCAATTACAGGAAAACTGTTTGCTGAACGTCATCCACTAGTGCAACAGACTGTAGTTCTAATTCAATAGTAGAACTTGCTCAACAAAGTACAAGTAATCTGTATGCTGTAACTTATTGGGGCATTGGAATTTGATACTCTAGCTACCTTATCATTGCATTTTACTGGTGTAGTGTTCTATGACCAACTCAGTAATTTACTGGTCTGACTACAGAAAAACACAAACTTCGCATTGCATTTCATTGTTCTGATGGACTCATCTACGGCAGTTATCATAATAAATAAAGGTCTAATTCACTCTGCTCACTACAATAAACTGAAAATTGTTCATTTAAGCATGAAAGTGGTACTTAGCTTTGCTATCACAACTTGAAAAAGAAAGTCTGTCTGTTGACATTTCTGGTTGGCAGGGGGGGGCAAAACAAAGTCTGGAAAAGTTTTAGTACGATTTTATTTATTTATTTATCTATTTATTTACCTTACAAGGTGTTTTATTGACCACGTGCAACAAGCGCTAGTCATGAAGTGTATGGCTTGGGGGAAGAAACTTCTTGATTTTGGACGTTCTGAGACTACGAAGCTTTCAGGGATGAGAGAGGCTCGTAGCCTGAGAAACTCGGGTCATGTGATATACTGTGTTGCGGCAGTGGTTGGTGCTTGCTGTGAGTCGGTCACACATCTCGTTCAGACAAATTTAGCGTGAATTCCCCTGGTTTACTGGTTACTTGAGATTAGCACATCTGGCAAAATTATGAGCCCCAAACACTGCGTAAAAGTTATTCACCTTTTTTGGTATGATGAAAGTTGTGACCTGACATATCTGTCCTTTGTAGATTGACCTTAATTCAGGGAAATTCTGGTGTGTGTAATAGTAAGAATATCGTGCTCAAATAAACATATATATAGTGGCAAACAGACAAGTTGCAAAGACAGAAAACAGGGCAAACAAAGTAAAAGCAGTGCAAACAGATTTAAAATGTATACAATTACACAAATAAAATATCCTGAAAAATGATACATTCTGATACTAGAAATAAATACTGGCCTAGGAGTTACACCAATGATTTCCATCTAGTTTCTACTACACCTTTTGCAGATGACCTAGATACCATAAAATTGTCATAATTGAACACAATGTTTGGAAAAACTGGTTTCATTGTCATAAAACTGAACAAGACACAGACACACAGCACCCTAACCAGAGTGCCCCACTGTACTGGCAGGTTCCCTGGCCAGTGGCCCCCAAATCTGTTAGGCACTACCGAAAAAATAATAATAAAAAAAGATACAGCTAAGTTACTGGCAAGAACTGGGGTTGCTGACTGGATGGGAGGTTTCGGAAAAAGGTGTGGTGCAGGATTCAAGTACTGTGAGGAAACAGAAGCCAGGAAATGTTAGTAAAAGACAAAAAAACCAAACTACAATCACTGACACGAATCAGACAAGGAGGGGTTAAGGGGCAAATGCAAAGCACTGGCCTACGTAACTATGCCTTAAAGCATCACTGAACCTCAAGCACGATTACTGCTCACAAAATAATAAACATAGTACTTCCGTTCATAATTAATTCCCAGGCGGATGACATAGTGAGGTAGTACTGGTTCTTCATTGTATTTATATATGTTTGCCCAATAATTTGTTGCAAATTTGAGCCTGAGGGTAGAATGTATTATCTTTGTTAATACATAAATGTGTTTATTAAATTACTTTATACTTTTATTATCGCTGATTATATACAATTTTGTGTGGTCTGGTACATACCACTAGTATTACTCTTGTAATTCTTCAAAAATATGTGCAGTCAGGTATGCTTAAGTAATCTAATCTGCTTCTCTTAATCATCATTTACAAAACATTTTACACCTTTAAACGATAATCTACGTTCATTAACAAGTTATTAAATAGCTTTTGTTTCCATGAACCGCCCATGTTGGCTTCCAAATTATTTGCATAGCGCCCCCTTGTGTTGAATTATAATAAAATCCGTGTTACATAAACGACGCCGTAGGGACTCGGAATTCACTATCCTAAATATATTCGCACGGCAGGTAAATGTAGGTATGCCACAATAAATGAGCTCAACCGTCACTTAAATTACTGGTTAGGACCATAAAGTAATTTTACTTTTAATCATGCCAGTAATCAAACCTTAGTACTTCCAGCAGAGAATCTGCTTTCATGAGGAACTGCAATTGTATGTTGTTTAAATATATAGTCTGGAGATTCTAATCTTTACACTCCCATTAGAAGCCTTGTAATACGTCCGGAAAAGAGCGATATAAAAAGCGCACTTTTCTGCCGTTTGCAGCGCCCTGACAGCCAGCCCTCGACCCCGCACGGAGACCCCCGCTGCGGGAAGCGCAGCGCCTCAGTGGCCTAAGCTGGAGCCGGCGGTACGCTGGCCGTCCGCTTTCGGCACGGAGAAGGACGAGTGTGCGCGCCCCGGGGCGGGAGGGCGCCGCTAAGCGGACGTACGGGGGGCGCCTCTCCGTGCCGGAGCCGTGCAGTATAAGGGAGTACAAGGAGAGCGCAATTCTAAGGGTCAATAGGCAATAAATCGCCCGTTTGCCATGCAAGTCGCCTTTTAGCACCCAGTGTCGAATCTGCAGCGGTCCAATGTCTCGCTGTGTGTTAAAGGCTATTTATATATGTGTGTGTGAATTTTTTTCTCCTTTTTTTTTTTTAAACCCCGGATATGTTTTTTGCCTCTGAACGCCACAACTTACCTAATGAAGGCTGGTGTTGACCACAATGTCTTACTTCACTTTATATTGCTGCCCAATGCATAGGTGAATGGGCCACCTGGCTGAATGAACCTTTTAGAAGTATAAGGGCTTATAATTATTGGACCTACTTTTTAAATCCCTCAGTGTATTCCTAAAGAATACACTACATACATTTTACGTTTGTTTCAGTTAAACACCATTGTCTTCTTCATTTTCTTGTAGCTTGACACTAAATATTAATGTTTTGTTTTATCGTCCAACGGAATTAATTGTTATAATTGTTAGTTATAAGTTGCTTCCACCTATTGGAGCTCAGCCGTGTGCAGGTGGAGTGGTGCTCGTTCTTCATGAGCTTTAGTGAGTCTTTATGCTACTGTTGTTACAGAGTATGACTGAGGACCTGTTGTGTGTATATGTGCTGATGAACCCTCACAGAAGTTCTGTGCCTGGTATTAATGAGTTCTGTGCCTGGTATTAATGAGTTCTGTGCCTGGTATTAATGAGGCAGCTAATGTATGGTGAATGAATTTCAAAATTCAGCCTTCGGTTTCTAGTGCAGCATGTGCAGTATGCCAGTTATTCATATTTTACGCGTTTGATTAAGAAATTATGCAGTACTGTTAACATACATTATGAGGCAAAACAAGAGTTCAGTGTATTTGGATAGTTTACATAAGAGGTAAGATAAGAAATCTTTATTGTCATTGTCACTTTCGCAAGTAACAACGAAACTGAAGGTGCAGTCGACTCAGTGTGAGGCATAGTATATGAGAGAAAAATAAATAAAGAAAATGAGTACTTAATTAAATAAGTTACCCAAATAAAAATATATATTTTACAAATTTTACAGAATTGCACTAGTAATTGCACTGGGAGCGACCCAGATCTGCCAGTTTGCACACCTGTTGTTGTGGGATGATGGTATTAAATGAAGCTGAAGTCCACAAAGAGCAGTCTGGCGTAACTCCCCAACTGCTCCAGGTGGGTCAGGGCATCATGAAGGGTTGTGACCACAGCATCCTATGTGGATCTCTTTGCTTTGTAAGCAAATTGAAATGGGTCCAGGTCTGCTGGCAGGCAGATATAATATGAATATTATATGCTGCATCTCCTGCTCTTCCCAGTCACCCCCCCCCAACACACACACACACACACATAAAACCACCAGTTGATCCTGGTATTGCAACTCACACATGTCAGTTTCCTCAGGTTCCCTGTGGATATTTTTGGACACATGGATATCAGTTCATTTTTCTTCTATGAGAAGATTATTTCTGAGTGACAGATAGTCATCTGCCTCAATCCGCACTTGCAATTAAAATGACATTTGCTATATTGCATTGTTGTTGCATCATGCTGTAATGCAATTTTGGTATATTAGTTTTTAGGTGTCTATCATGCAGGCAGGCTTTAAAAAAACACCATCTGTCATGCCAGATTGATTCATTGATTTGGTATTAAATAGTCATTCTCGTCTACCATTCACAACATGTGACTTGAGCTGTTTGTGGAGCTCATACTGTTATTTGCTGCTTTGGTATTAAATAGTCATTCTCGTCAACCATTCACAACATGTGACTTGAGCTGTTGGTGGAGCTCATACTGTTATTTGCTGCTTTCTCTGAATGTATTTTCACGTAGGAGCGACATTTGCGTCTTCACTGACTTTGGGCTCACGCCAGTCCCTGCATCCCTTCACATTCACACTCACACTCCTGGTGTGAGTTACTGCATACATTTAACTTGAGTAGTGGTGCCTGTCAGGCCTGGTTAATTTAGTCTCTAGTCCTTACCTATATCCCAAGTCTGTAAGAGCTGCTGATGCAGTCATACACAAATCCCAGTCACCACATAAGCAATTAATTTCAGTTCAGTTTATTTTTAAATGGCTCACTTTCAAACAGAGTTGCCCCAACGTCCAGCTATATAACAATACATGCAACACATAAAAGTAATGAAAGTGAAACTGCCCCCGTTCATTTTTTGGAATCTTGCTTAAAATCGTCCAGCGCCAACCAAACATTTTAACCTAACGGGTCGTGCGAGTGGTACCTGGATGCTGTGCACCGCCTGGCAGAGCTGACGCATTGCTGCTCACCCCTGCACAGGTAAGTGCTTACTGTGTATCCTCTCTGCAAGGATAGACATTTTTTAAGGATTCTTATTAAACTCTGTGCAGTGTAATTCTCTGCTTTGGAGAGGAGATGCTCAAAATGAATCCAGCAGTAGTAATTAGGGAACTATTAAACATTTAAGAAGTTTCATTAGCAAAGTGTCATCAGGACTGCAATATGTCATGAAATTGGAACAACGTATTGAACCTTATTCAAGTCACGTGATGGAGATGCTGTTGGTTCTTTACAGCATTTTCCCGTTCTAGACTGGGCTCATACAGAATTAGCACTTGAGTTCCTCATGGTGGGACGGCACGGGGTGCAGTGCTTAGCACTGTCGTCTCGTACCTCTAGGACCTGTGTTCATGTCTTTGCCAAGGTTCCATGTGTGTGGAGTCTGCATGTTCTCCCCATGTCATTGTGGGGTTTCCTCCGGGTGCTCCAGTTTTCCCCCACAGTCCAAAAGTATGCTGAGGCTAATTGGAGTTACCAAATTGGCCATAGGTGTGAATTGCGTGTGAGTGAATGGTGTGTAATTGTGCTATGCGATGGGTTAGCACCCCATCCTGGGTTGTCTCCTGCCTTGCGCCCGTAGGCTCCGGACCCCCTCCATGACCCTGATCAGGAGAAGCTGTTACGGATGGGCGGGTGGAGTACCTCATGGTATCTGCTCCCCCATGTGGCTGTGGAGGAGATGTGTGGTTTTCTGTTAACCCCTTTCTTCCAACAGTCCAAAGTGGTAAAGTGACCTTAACGTCTTTTCAAATTGCATATCTTTTTATCACCAAAAAAATGTACATTTTGTATTTCAGACCATTGCCCTCTTGAACTTTTACCGTACTGTACACTGCCCATTCCGCTGACAGTTAACGCTGTAAGTTTCGCTTGCAGGGTCCTGTAGCTTTGACTTCTTGTTGAGTATCTCCACTGTGTTCTTGGGTTATCATTGACTTGCGCTGTCCAGGGGCTACTCCTACTTGGACAACAGGCATTCTGAAGCCCTCCCCTGAAGGCCTGTACTTAAGCTGCTTCTTCAGATCTTTGAACTTATAACAGCCCCAAAATCAATAGTCAACCTCAAGCAATTTCAAGTGATAAGTAGACTTGTTTAGGAACTTCTAGGGCTTAGGGGGACTGAGGACCTTTTTGTTGTTAATATACATGTAATAAACAACAGTTTTGTCTAATATTTGTCTAATAATGAGGAACCAGCAAGGAAACTAGTGATCCAAAACTTGAACATGAATTATTGTGTGACAGTACACTGTGTTATATTTGAATTATAAAATTTGTAGTTCTTTTTGCTATAACCTATAATCCCTTTGCATTTCATGAAATGACAGTGGAAAGTTTCCCATATTTCAGTGGCATGTGTGTGTGTGTGTGTGTGTATAACATACATTCTCTAGCATAGAAAATCATGTACTGTCATACAGATATGCCATACTAATACTGTTATCAGCATCCATTTACCCATCCTCTTTTTCTAGAGCCCAGGTCTCGCTTAGCGAAATGTTCCTGCAGTTTTTATTTATCTATGCTCTTAATTGTGAGGATCTAGTCATTCTTAGATTTTACCGCAATGAAATTGCACATATTTTCAAAATTACAATCCTGCCTTATTGTTTTTACGTGGAGGCCCATCGATTGTTACAGTTCTGGTCCAGGTGTAGTCACTGATGTGGAGATGCAGGAACAATACGACGGATACTTCAAGGTAAGCATTTATGGGCGTCACCGTCACCTTCTTCAAGGAGCTTTATGGGCGTCACCGTAAACGGTAGATGACAGCCAGCGATTTAAATGTTGTGACACATTATTTTGTTGTTTCAGCAAGCTTTATAGTTTGTTACGAAACATTGCTCTTTCCAGACATAGTCACAGTGGTTAGTTGTTATTGTGATTGCTAATTCTTTTTGGAATAATAGCTAAAGGTGGCATTGTGGGGCTTGGCAGGTTAAGCCTCTGTGCTTGTGGTCAGAAGGTCACCGGTTGGAGCCCGGCCATGGCAGAATAGTTACCTGTTGGTGGGCCCTTAAACACAGCCTGTGACTCCTGGCTGCCTGGGTACCACAAGGTGGCTACCCCTTGCTGTGACTCCTGGCTGCCTGGGTACCACAAGGTGGCTCCCCCTTGCTGTGACTCCTGGCTGCCCGGGTACCACAAGGTGGCCCCCCCTTGCTGTGACTCCTGGCTGCCCGGGTACCACAAGGTGGCCACCCCTTGCTGTGACTCCTGGCTGCCCGGGTACCACAAGGTGGCTACCCCTTGCTGTGACTCCTGGCTGCCCGGGTACCACAAGGTGGCTCCCCCTTGCTGTGACTCCTGGCTGCCCGGGTAC
>JAODKM010000034.1:11918294-11934770 GCA_026780845.1 Petrocephalus sullivani
ATCCTGTCCTTACCTTACCCTGTCCCGTCCTTACCTTACCATACCCTGTCCTATCCTGTCCTTACCTTACCCTATCCGTCCTTACCTTACCATACCCTGTCCTATCCCGTCCTTACCTTACCATACCCTGTCCTATCCTGTCCACACATTACCCTATCCTATCCTGTCCTTACCATACCCTAACCCTATCCTGTCCACACATTACCCTATCCCAGGGCTGGCCAACCCTGCTCCTGGAGAGCCACAACCCTGCAGATCTTAGGTGCAGCCCGACTTTAACACACCTGATACTGATAATCGGGCTCTTCAGAAGCATCTCAGTATTAGAGTCAGCTTCGCTTCAACATAGCTGACTATAATTGAGATGCTTCTGAAGGGCCTGGTTATCAGTATCAGGTGTGTTAAATTATGGCTGCACCTAAGCTCTGCAGGGTTGTGGCTCTCCAGGAGCAGGGTTGGCCAGCCCTGGTCTAGATGCTTGATTTATTAACAAGTGAATAAAGCCATGCGTGTAATTGGGAAAGTTAAATATTTGGTTTAGAGAGCTCATGTAACTGATTGAACTATCCATATTAGATTAGTAAAAAGTTTGCAGTTAACTATGCACATTTCTATGTTTCTTATATTATTTTTATTGGGCATAGTACCACTACTTTGACATCTGAAGGCTGTTGTGTACACTGTACTCCTCAGTTATGTGTGTTTCCCATATCACCTGTGCTCTCATGATTGGTCCACAGGAAAGCAATGCCTTCTGTTCCCTCCAACAAAGAAAGTGGCAGTTCGGCCCCTACTTGTCCTCATGCGGTCAAGAATAGTGCCAGTCAAGTCCAGGTTAATGAAGATGAGAACAGTATGTGGTCATCCTCTGTCAGCGCTGACGGAGAGGTTAGCGCAGCGGAGAGGAAGTGGATCCGTCCGGACCTTCCCAGCAAGTGCACTTGGAGACTTGGCAGCTTAGGCTCTGAGTCCCCTCATTTCTGCCCTGAAAGGTTTGCATCAGTAATCCCCATCCTTTTGTCCCACTGTTTACTGGCCAATATCACTTCACTTTTCCCTGTTTGTAAACATATTGGGTAAATAATATGCACTCATACAATCAGTCGTGATCTTACCTAGGTGTAGCATCCTCCACCCCTATCTGCATTCAGAGAGTCCTGTAACCATTTGTTACCCTCTCCCCTCTCAGGGCCAAAGCCCCCAGTATCCTGGCCAATATCCTCCAGAAGATTGGGGACACCCCCCTGGTCCGCATCAACAAAATCTCCAAGACTTTTGGGCTCAAGTGTGAACTTTGTAAGTGACCTTCCATGGGTAACAAGAACAATAGGATTTGACTATAATTTACGATTCAAAATGCTCATTGTTGAGTCATTCTTCAGTCTTAACCTCCAGGTGTTCCTCGGAATATTGATGTCATAAACTCAGGAGAATTGTTCATGCATTCATGAGTCTTTTTACCAATCAAGCTATTTCTAAAAATTGACTCATAGAGACAAGGCATATTTTATATGTATATAAAATACTTTTGACTGCGCACATTATACATTGAAAATGTATGAAACGTGAAGCCATTATTGTTCACTCTGCAACAATCAAAACCCTGACACTGTCCTTTATAGCAGTGTTTCTCAATCCAGTCTTCTGGTACCTCTAGACAGTCCATGTTTTCGCTCCTACCCAGAGCTGGGAGGGAGCAATAATGTGGACTGTCTCGAAGATCCAGAGGATCGAGTTGAGAAACACTGCTTTATTCTATACTTACTTAAGAATACTACAGTATGCATAGCAAACTTCTAAACCGGCTTTCATTTTAAATGTTTCTTGGCTGTAAATACTGATCTGTCAGCATTATGCACCAAGCCAGAGAAGCAATGTGTAGCAGACAGTCAAAATACATAAATAGCTGATAAATTAATGTTGAAGCAACAAGTGGTGTTATGTTTCTGTTATGGAATCAGATTTAGGCCACACGTTTTGGGAAAAGTTCTTAGACATATTGTGACTGCGTTATGTTCCCAGTTGTGTGGGAAATTTGCCATTGGTAACAGGTGAAGGTTAAAGGTGAGGATTAACCTGTAATTAAAGGTGCAGGATATATGCGTGTCTTCCTGCCCAAGCAGAACACATAATATCATACATTCAGCTGTCTGTATTTGCCTTATTTTGCCACAAATGCTATGTTTTTTAAGTGACACTCCCATTACTGAGCACTCTTTGCTGTCAAGTCAGGTCTTGTCCTTTGAAGGAATTGAGTCACTGAAATGTGGGTTATAGATACTGTTGAACTGGTTTACACTTAAGTCTAAGAAATTATTTATGTATAATTTGCCGACTGTGTAATAAGCTACATTTTGTCTTGTTGAAAAGGGATCACTTGGTCATTACTGGTGCTTTTCCACTGGCACAAAGAATCGACCCCTACCACAAACTGACTGGTTTCCATTGTAAATTACCCGAGCTGTACCCGAGCGGTACCCGCGCTGTAGCCGAGCTGTACCTGGGGCTGTCATCTAACTGGTCAATAAGCATGGATTATCAGAAGTAAAAGTGGTATTCTGTACACGATTCATTATTAATGGTATCACAAATGTACTGTATTGATGCAGTCAATAATTGTGTCAGGTGAAGAAGCTCAGTACACTTGCCCATAACGGGTTAACTGGAGCAAACATTCCACAATGCACCTGTTAATGTAAGAAAAAAAGATTAACGTTTTTAATTGGTTTTAATTGGTTTTATGACAATATCTAATCAAGTGTAGCAGATAGCTAAGTTCGATATCGGAAGGGTGCGGGAATGTTATTCTTGTTATTCCTGTCTAGCCCGTGAATATGTCTATGTGGTTGTCTCCACAGTGGCAAAGTGTGAGTTCTTCAATGCGGGCGGCAGTGTGAAGGACCGGATCAGTCTGCGCATGGTGGAGGATGCGGAGAGGGACGGGATCCTCAAACCTGGGGACACTATCATCGAGCCCACATCTGGGAACACTGGTATGCTTCGAGAACACCCTCAACAGATGATAGAATGATCTCAAATGTAAGTGATGCCCTAGCTCAGTACATAGAAGGAAGTTTCAGCAACATTGCTTTGCCTTAACATGGGTACGGAACTGAAAATATTCTTCACCCGTGCCGGATTCATGATCATGCTGTCGCCACATCTTGGTGGTGTGCGGTGGGTTAGGATGCTGTGTCTGTGATCGGAAGGTTGCTGGTTCAAATCCTAGACTAGGCAAAGTGATGTCATCATTGGGCACCACAACAGGGTCCTCAACCCCCAGTTGTTCCGGAGACTGTCTGCCCTGCTTTCTCAATTGTCCCTTGCCTTGGATAGAAGTATCTAATAAATAAAAAATAAATAAATGCTTAATAGCTACATACATATTGTAATGTCTGTCAGACTGAGGCATCATAGTAGCAGCAAAAGGCAAGGAGGCTTCTTCTTAAAGAGAAGAATACACCTGCTTATTAAACCCTTAAAAGAACTCACACAGGCCTTAACAAACCACCCAACACACAAAATGGGGAAAACAAAGGGAGGCTGGATGGCAGACAGTGAGGTACATGCAAGGTGGGTAGATTGCACAATAATTAGAGCTATACGAGGATCGGACCGGGTTTGTGCAAGACACAGACCTGGGCACACGCCATAATGGGGAGCACAACAAGTATTGACCATAACACAGATGAGGGCTATTTGCTATGAGCGTGTTAGGAGTTGTCAATTACTGGGCTCCCTTATTCGCGCGATACAGAATATTGAGTAGAGTAAGGTCAGGGTTTGTATAGGAATCAACAACAGGTTTGTAGTCTAGCGATTGAGGACGCAACTTGAACTTTAATACCTGAGGAGCTGGAATAGGGAGATGCTTTATGGATGTTCACCTTTCTCATTGCTCTAGGCATTGGTTTGGCCCTTGCAGCTGCTGTCAAAGGCTACCGCTGCATCATTGTCATGCCGGAGAAAATGAGCATGGAGAAGGTATGGGAGTCCTGTCCATAAAACCCTCTGCCCACCTCAGTGATTATTGCCAAGGCTTTGTGTTTGCGTCAGTAAGGACAACCTAATCTCTGCAGTAAATTTTACAACGCACTGTTGTTGTGCATTTTTCATTTAAACCCATTTTTCTTAAATCATTTAACAATTTGTCCTGGATTTTTGCTTGCCTTTTGTACCCCCCCCACCCTCTCGGGAAACTACATAAATACACTACATACACATCCCCCTCCGCACAGCAAATTTAGTCATGGGTGTGGGGGGTGATGCCCTGAATTAATTCAGCAAGCTGAGGCCCAATAAGCATGAAATCCTAGAATCCGTGGTGAACGCCCTAGCCTGAAGAGAGATTAACATATACATGTCTAGGTGGATGTTCTGCGAGCCCTGGGCGCAGAGATTGTGCGGACACCCACCAGTGCTCGTTTTGACTCCCCCGAGTCCCACGTGGGCGTTGCCTGGAGGCTGAAGAACGAGATTCCCAATGCCCACATACTAGACCAGTACCGAAATCCCTGCAACCCACTGGCTCACTACAGCACCACAGCTGAGGAGATCCTGGAGCAGTGTGATGGTGGGTGCCATTGCATTTCTTCTTCTTGGAGATGTCCAGTCTTGCCATGTTAACTTTGTCAGTTTTTCTGTGGTTTACATAGTTTTGAGCTACACCACTGGACTGGTGAACTTATCTGACTTATCTGAACTTATCCTGCCAGTGCTAACTTAATTGCTAACTGATAAAACTTGTTGTGCACATACGGTCTTGTCCTTCTGCAGGCAAGGTGGACATGGTGGTGATAGGAGCTGGCACAGGAGGCACCATCACAGGCATTGGTCGCAAGCTCAAAGAGAAGTGTCCAGATGTCAAGGTTGGGGCGGGTGCCATATAATCTGATTCTGTCACGTTTTATTAGTCTGTTTAAATCTCCCTTAAAAGAAAGATACATCATATATTAAGTATTAAATAGTGTTCGTATTAATCTCTGGTCAAGGTGCAAAAATTCAACTTTGATATGGTAGTTATTAAGTATTGTTTGGATCATAATTGAAAATACTGTAACAGGATGGGTTACGTGCTGTTCTTTCAGACATGTGGTACTTTAACGCATTTTCTTGGTGTGGAAAATTTTCCAGATTATTGGAGTAGACCCTGAGGGTTCAATTCTGGCAGAACCAGAGGTCCTGAACAATACTGAAAAGACCCAGTATGAAGTAGAGGGTATTGGCTATGACTTCATTCCTACAGTTCTGGACAAGTCTGTAAGTTCTTCTACAAGGCCATCAGAAATGTCACAAACAAGTTACGCAAAAATGTTCTGAGGGCAGAACGAAAAATGATTGGTTCAGAGAGATAGCCAATTAGATCTTATGTCAGATGTCAGACCAACCAAACGGATGTCATTGGCCTCCTCTAGTTGCTTCGACCCGCCTCCTCTGCAATCCGATTGGTTATCTCTCTTAATCAGTCATTTTTATTCTGCCCTCAGAACATTTTTGCGTAACTAAAACTCCCACGAGCCCAGACACAGTACATAATGTTCTTGTGAATTTAGCTTAAGATAAGATATACTTTATTAGCCCCTGTGAAGAGTTTCATACAGCAGTGAGGTTTTGTTTTGGCCACCTTTGAATGTGTGATAAAATAAGCAGAAGATAAAAATCTGATTCTCACTTTGAGATGAACAATGGATTTGTCAGGTGGTGGATAGCTGGTACAAGTCCAGAGATGAGGAGTCCTTTGCCATGTCTCGTATGCTCATCAGAGAGGAGGGCCTCTTGTGTGGTACGTTCTCCAATCTGCTGCTCATCATTGTACTGAGGAATCTCAACTAAATTTGGGCCTGGAAAATGGTTAATTGGCAGTTGTGTTATGGTGGAGCAGTTGGATAATGAGTTAATCATTTAAGAGTTCAAAGGCCTTTTTTATTTTTAGAACAGTGGTAATAGTTCTTATGTTGAGGTATTCGCACATCTATGTACAACCCAACAGGGGGCAGCTCTGGGTCTGCCATGGCAGCAGCTGTAAAGGTTGCAAAGGAGCTGAAGGAGGGACAGCGCTGTGTGGTCATCCTGCCCGACTCCATCCGCAATTACATGTGAGGAGCAGCGGATCCTGGGAGAACCCAGTGATAGGCACTGTGTGTGTTTGTAACTGCCTGACATGTCAGCAGCCTCTCCCACAACGTCATTTTGATCGAGCCCAGCTCTGCATCCAGATTTGTAATGTTTTATGGGTCTCAGTGTTTTAAGCTTTTAGGATTATGTAATATTTTATTATGTAATGCATATGCACAGTAGAGGCCTGTTCAGGACAATGACATCTGCTATTGCTAGAATGCTGAATCTTGAGTTTCCTGCCTTTTCCAGGTCCAAATTCCTTAGTGACAAATGGATGTTCCAGAAGGGTTTCCTTAGGGAGGAGAACATTATGGTGTCCAAGCCCTGGTAAGATCTTGCCTCAATTTCTTAGACGTGATGGAAGGATGACGTTCTTAGATGCAGCATTCTTTGGTCTTTTTTCCTATAAATCATGGACACACACCTTGTAGTGCCTACTATTCATCATGATTCCTATTGAGTGGATGTTGAATTTGATACTGAGCTACCATGTCGGTCCATCTTTGTAAGGCTTTGTGTGAAGTGACCGCTCCACTTCTGAATGTTTCCTCTTATATGGAGCAGATCTCAGAACCAGATTCTGTGAGATCTTTGGCGACCAAAAGTATAGGTGTTGCAAATATGTCATCCTCACAGGTGGTGGAATCTGAAGCTACAGAACCTGAACCTGTCTGCTCCTCTGACTGTGCTGCCCACCGTCACCTGCCAGAAGACCATCAAGATCCTAAAGGAGAAGGCCTTTGACCAGGCACCGGTCGTTGGTGAATCTGGGTGAGTCTGGCAAACACAGGCATGGAGAGGGAGTCTCTCAGCTGGTCACCCTAGATGCATCTGGTTATTTGCCACCTTTGTGCACTGTCCAGTCACATGTGCTTCAGCATTCTGCCGTAGACAAGGTGAAACTTTCAGGTTGCAGTGACAGCTGAGCATTTGGTCAAACGGTCATCTTAAACAGCCCCGAAAGACCTTAAACAGCTACTTTAGGGGTTGTGTGTGGCTTAGCAGGTCAGGATGCTTTATCTGTGGTTAGAAGGTTCAAATTCCCTGGTCAGCAGATTGATTTCACTGTAGGCTATTGAGTAAGGTGCTTACCCCCAATTTCTCCAGGGGCTATCTTACCCTGATCTCACAAAAAAAAATGTATGTTTAAAAGTTGTTTCTTAAATAAATGCAAAATGTACTAAATCCTCCTTGTTTCAATTCACCCCCTAGTCTGATCCTAGGCATGGTGACTCTTGGGAACATGCTCTCCTCTGTGCTGGCAGGGAAGGTGAAACCTTCAGATCCTGTCAGCAAGGTCCTCTACAAGCAGTTCAGACAAGTGAGTCTCTGGGGTCTCGTCTCAGCACCACTATCCTCCACCAGCAGAGGGCAGTATAGACTAGAAAAATATACAACCGTTAAACTATTTGAAACTGAAGGCAAGCTTCATGGACCGGAAATCCAAACCGCAACAGACGTGCCTGTGAATAATTGTCCACATGTGAACTCACAAGCCCATACTATCATTAATTATTTGCTAACCTAGTAATCAGTTGCTGGGAAAACAGATTACATGGCATACATGTACAAAACACTTGGCAAGGTTCATTTCAAGCATTATGCACAGTGGTTATGCCTGAGAGCAGTTCAGTTTATTTTCGAGGCTTTATAAAAAGCAATTTCTTAATGCTTTAATTAGGCATTTGGTGAAATTTATATCTGAGTTTCCTTGTTTCCTTGTTAATTGCTAAAAAGGCCTTCCTGTGAATGTTTAGCTGGAGTGTGTATATTTGGTTTTATTGGCAGCTAAGATTTAATCATCACACTTGTTTGCCTACTTTCTACAGATTCATCTCACTGACAACCTGGGGAAACTCTGTCGGATTCTGGAGACTGATCACTTTGCTTTGGTGATACATGAACAGATCCAGTGTGAGTCTTTTCTCTCTGTCTCCAGGCTATGTGATGGGGTAAAATTGAGGAACTCCTTTATATACTACATGACCATTAGACTTACCACTAACCTCTGTATTTTGAATTTATAATGTCTTCAGGTAAAATGGTTTTTAAATTGGAATTAAACTGTTTGACCTTCATATATTTAGAAGAGTGCCTTTTGGCAACATGAATTTGAGAAGCCATGTACGTACGTTGAAAGCTGTCCCATTATTTGCTGGATAATTTGATGTAATTGCCATTTGGCACGGTGGAAACGGTAGAAAGCTAGCAGGAAATGGATATGACTGGCAGGTGGATGACATGATGTTGTCTCGTACACATCTCTCTTGTTGTGTCCTAACCCTCTCATCCAGCAGACATGACAGATGGTTCCTCAAGCCTTAAACAGATGGTGTTTGGAGTTGTGACCGCCATCGACCTGCTGAACTTTGTCACAGCCCGGGAGAAGAGGGAGAGGAGTCAGTCTGAGTGTGCTGATGATTCGTAGTGCTTTGACCAGGAGCAGAGTCGGGGGCCAGCAGTCTGCTTTCTCCCTCAGCACTGTCCATAATTTCAGTCCAGCCACCATTACATTAATACTCTTAATCTGAGAGAAAATGTCTTGTGTTTATGGATATTTTTTGATACAAGTAATAAATAATACCTCAGTGATTGATTTCTAACTGGATGGATTGCTTTAGCAAGAAAATTATAAATACTTTTGAATATGGATTTGTTTTACACCCAGCCATGTCGTAGAAAGTTGAAAAGGTTGAAATCTACGTCATAACCTCAATGTGATACTTGAAATTTTAAGATGGTCATGTACTATGAATTACAGCCTTAAATGAAGTGCCTTTTTCATTACTTGACTTATTGGGGGTTTGTTAATAATGCTACTGTAATTGTTAATTGTTAATATACAATATACCCTTTCAAGAAGACTTGCAATTTACAATGTAAATTAGAAACTTAAGTACAAATCCGTGTCAGCCATCACTCTGCCCGTGTCTAATGTAAGTGCTGTATACATTGAATAAAAATTCTTGCATTTGCATAGTGGCTACTTTCATTTAATCCCCCCTAGCAGCAGAGCGCCGTAACACTCTCAAGTTCTGCATACATATGCTCACAGTACATTTTGAAATTATTTTAATTAAGAAAAAGTGCAAGCTGTAGCCACACAAAAATCTTTCGATGTTATGCTTAGGTCCCTAACATCACGCCCAGTTGCAGGTCTCATGACTTGCACATTTCTGTGGAAATTACTTGTTTGAGCAAGTTCGTAGTGGAGGCAACATGGGGGCATTCTTAGAAACCATGTGAGATGGGAATGTGCTGGAAGTTTCTTGCTTGTTTCTCCAAAAGGTGGTGCTACGCCCACATTATTTCTTCGTAATAGACTAGAATAAAATGGAATGTACAGGTAGCAAGTAGATGAGAACATGCAGATTCGTAACCTGCACAGCCGCGTGCTGCAAAAAATAAAAAAATAAAGCTTTACCACATACTCTGGTTTTAACTATTTTAACTATGCCTATTTAATATCTGTATAGCATATTGATTGGAGACATATCTTGGAATTGAGTAATTGGGGAGTTGCATGGTAGCTCACTGGGTAGACTTGCACCTCTGAGGTTATGGGTTTGAATCCCTTTATCTATATGGAGTTTGCATGTTCTCATCATGTCGTGTGGGTTTTCACTGGCTGTTCTGGGTTCCTCTTCAGTAGGAATGTGATCACTGTGCTGTTACCTTAACAATGTTTCATTTCGTGTTGGTTTTGCCTGGTCTTGGTCCTGCAGGTTCTGCTAAGGACGTCAAACACCTGATGATAGCTGCACTGGCAATTAAAGGAGATAATAGGCATACTTTCAGCGAATGACACGCCCTGCCACCCCTGAGGTCTGGCCTCTGATATGGTTATGGCCACTGACTTTGCATCATATGTTTTAAAATGAGCAGCGCTTTTGCATCTTTGTGACTTCATGTAAGGCTTTAAACGAGCTCCCAGAAAGACACAGCGGATGGCAGCTCATCAATAAAATCCCACCCGGCCATTGGTGCCCTCAAACCCAATGACTGTGCAGAAGTTTAGTCTGGGCTTAACCCCCGTTACATCCGGCCCTGATTAGCAGCAATCCCCCCGGTGCGTTCTGTACTTTGGCTGGGTCTGTCTGCGATGCCACCGGGGTCTCTGGACTGGAAAAAAGGCAGCGCTGTTGGTTTTTTCCATAAGCCTCTTTTCAGAGCTTGGCAAACACCCTTGGGGATTACATCAATACAGCTGTCATCAGACCAGTATGCAAGGCGACAGGTCCACAGCGGGGCAAGTCAGAGGAGCTCTATGTATGTGATGTGAGGAGAATCGTAAAGCACGCATTCATTTCCCCAACCTGATAACCTCATGTTGTATAACAGAACTCCTTCTCTATTGCTGTGCATTCACATTAAAGAGGAAACAGTATCTGCTCTGATGTGTGTGTGAGTGTGAGTGTGTGTACAAGTCGTTATATACTTGTGAGGACCAAAAGACCTCACAAGTATATCAAATCCTGAAGAAAACGATTAATAGTGATGCCCACGATTCAACCTCTAATTCACATCCCATGCTTGGTCCGGATCTGCTGGTGCTGCAGTTTTTCTTCAGTGTCTTAGTTAATGGTATATCTGCTATGTTCCTATGTCTTTGTATTCCCTCTTTCTGAATGTCTTTCCATGCCATGCCATGCCGTGCCGTGCCATGCCGTGCCGTGCCGTGCCATGCCATGCCATGCCGTGCCATGCCGTGCCATGCGCTGGTGGTGTGCTTGTCGCCATTGTTGTCGTTTGCAGCTGTATTCATTATTGTTTTTTTCTTCTCCTTTTTCTTCGTGTTGTTTGAACCAGGGTCATGTGTGATATTATCGATGAAGTTTAACCATATGTTTTTCAGTTAAAGGAAATATAAAAATTGCAATTTGTCATGTGTCATTTGATGAAGGACCTCCCACATTTGACTTGGCTGACAGCCTGTAAAGCTGGCTCAGGAGGCTGAAGGATGGTTCCCAGTTAAAGCTGTTTTTTTTCCCCTTCATTTACTGATTTCTGTTCCTTGAACCTTACCAGATGGTAAGACTTTCAGCCCCAAACATGGAGCATGAACATTTGTGACTGCATTCTCCGGCTGGCTCTCTCTTCTCCCTTGCTGGTTACTCCCAGTGATCTACTCCTCTTTTCCTCTAGCTTTGAAATCATTTATTGCTGCCTTAATAAGTCTTTGCACTTTAATCACTCCACACCCATCCGGCTTCCCATGTCTGTTATCCTGACGTTAAAGAGGACTGCGGTGGATATGCTGATGTGACATTTAACAGGCCTGTAACTAAAGGAAAGAGTCTGGCCATCTACCAGGACCCAGAGGTCCCCTGATGTTGCTGGATCTCGAACCCGTATTATGGGCCTGGTGACTTTAGAGCCAGCTACGGTGAAAGGACAGACAGATAATGGTGAGAATGGGACTGGCCGGGTCCCGACAAGGCCTGTTGGTGTGATCACACAATGGCATCCCAGTGACGAGGCCAAACAGGTGAAAAACTCATAAACAGCAGCCGTATTTCAGCTGTGTAATATAAGACTTCAGTTTCAGATCATTTGACCCCAGGAAGTAACTCTGCTGTAAAATACTACGCTGTGGTGCGAGTAAGGGGAGTATGGGAGTAAGGGTCAGGGGCCATAGGAGCACATTAGGCCCCCAATATTTAATTTGGTTTAATAATTAAATTGTGTCTCCCCTCAGTATCAAATTCTCTCCTACAAACTTGAATGCAGTTCATAAAAATGAAAGTAATTATTTATGTTTTACTAAGTTAATGTCTTTTTTAAGTGTAATGTCTTTTGTAAGTGTAAATATGCTGTTCTCAAAATGTTTTGTTTTGCTATGTCGAAATTGGGCTTGTGACAATCGACTCAATTAAGCGAGTGCTCCAGCTGGATAGTTAGTCTCTAGCACGTGCGTGTGAGTTACAGGGCACAGTTCATTGTGCGTTTAAATGCTGCCCTGTATCCCTAGGCCATAGCTCACAAATTCACATTAAACCCCTGACTTGAAAGTGGTAGGGACCCCTCTCACCACTGGCCACTGTCAGTATCTCTGCCCCCCAGCTTGTTCTGGCAGATGCGTTTTATTGGCAAGGGGTCCTGCTTTGACTGGGCCAACTGTAGCCAGCAGGCCATGGCACTGCCTTTCCCATTCTGCTGACAGGATGGTCTTGCCATGAGATGATGCCATTCCAGAGAAATCCAGGCTAATTCCCCTTATTCTGTGGGGCAGGTATATATAGAGCAGCCAGCAGGAGTAGTGGAACACTGTGACAAGGCTTTGTTCCTCATTACTGCTCTTGAAGCACCAGCTAAAGCCAAACACCATGGAGATCGCAATCCAGCACCCTTGGTTCCGCCGGGCCCCGAGCCCCTTCTATCTTTTTGACCAGTTCTTCAGAGAGGTCCTCTTTGATGACCTCTTCCCGCTCTCCTACTCCACCATCAGCCCATACTATAGACATATATTCTTCCGGAACTTCCTGGAGCCCTTCGATTCTGGAATCTCCGAGGTATGAAAACAAATTTCATGTTAACAGCCAACTGGGTTATGTAGCACAGTTTTTCCAAAACCGGTCCATGCGTTTTTGCTCCGTCTCAGCTACCAAAATTGTCTGGAGGGATCGAAATCATGGACCATCAGGGGGTCCCCAAGGACCGGGTTGGGAAACACTAGTTTAGCATATAGCACACCAAGAGTTATTCATCGTATTGCTTTTATTCCATTTGGTTTTTAATCAGTATTCTTAATATTCATGTAGTTTATCATCCTTAAATGATTTCCCTCATGCCACTATGGGGCTTAGTATTATTGAAAATCTCATCATACTGAGTTTATTACATGAAGGACTGCTTTTCCGAAAGCTCCACTGAACTATGAAACAGCTGGAGGCATGCTTTCTTTCCATTGGCTGTGTTTGTCATTGCTGAGTTAAACGAAACAGCACAATTATGCATCGTTTATTTGTTAATGCTTTGCAGTGCATATATTTAGTGATCATGTTTCAGTTTAGCCAATGATACTGTTGGCTTATGGAGAGAAAATTACATTAGTAAAACTGCACTGTAGGTAAACGTAAACAAATAAACTCCACATCCAGAACACACCTGAAGGTGTGATGAATGAGCATGGCATCCTCGTTTTAACCCATTATGTCAAAATGCTGCGTCTAGATTTTTAGATTAGACTATATAAGATATTGTATATTGTAATTGTGCTGAGTACAGGTTCATAGCCAATGAAATGCAGTTAGCATTTAACCAGGTGCAAATAAGATACAGTATATACAAATACAATAAATGTAATACATTCTAAAGAAGTTATAAATAAATTACAAATATAATATAATTATGGTTATATGAAAAAATGCATGAGGTTGTCTGAAGCATAAGAAGTAATTGAGACGTAGAAACTGAAGGATCGGATGACGTCAAATATCTATAAAAATAGTTTAAGCAGTATTTCACCATAATCATCGATAAGTTTTAAATAATTGTTCAGATTTGGAGACTCTTATTTTCCTTTTTTTTTATATCGCCACTAATCTACATATCCACTACTGGCCTGCCTGAGCCATTTCTCCTCCATACAGGTGAGGTCCAACAGGGAGAAGCTCACAGTCTGCCTGGACGTGAAGCACTTCTCCCCTGAGGAGCTCAGCGTCAAAGTGGAGGATGACTGCTTGGAGATAAAGGGCAAACATGCTGAGCGGCAGGTAAGCAGCCAGCTCACCGCGACCCCCGGGGAGGGCCGGTGTCATGGTCTCTCACCCATTTATGAAATTAAGGCCTTCTGACGTTTTCTGAGATTTAGAATGATCTTAACATATGAGGCACTCCAGGAAATGGCTGTTTGTCCCTGGCCTTAGGTCTGAGTCATGCCTGGAGTGAGCATGACGTTTTTATATATATCACACTTCAGGCAAAATGTTGCCCTGCAGATGGATCCTCATGCAGGGCCACAGCGGTTTGGAACACAGTTTGTTTTGTCGGCTTAATTTCCAGAAGGACCACTTTCGGACGGAGTACGTTCTGTTTTCCCCTGGAAAACTTGGAAGTCTTCCCTATGTACTTTGACCTTGATCCTCTTCAGAGTGTACAGTGTGTGTGTGTGTGTGTGTGCCTGGATGCGTGTTACAGGCAGTCACATGGGGGAGTCTTTAGAAGGGTAAATAGTCCGCAGGAACTATTGTCGTCATGGCTGTGACCTCTGGACCAGCATGCTAGGGCTGTGCCTGGAGGCAAATGAAACCTGACATAGGAACTCCTAACGACACAAATTACCGACCACGGGAATGACTCCTCCACAGGCGGGAACTGAGCACAATGAAAGCCCTGTCACTAGTAATTGGATTTTGCACCGTACTGGGTAATCAGTGACGC
The DNA here is from genome assembly GCA_026780845.1 of Petrocephalus sullivani. Taxonomy (NCBI): domain Eukaryota; kingdom Metazoa; phylum Chordata; class Actinopteri; order Osteoglossiformes; family Mormyridae; genus Petrocephalus; species Petrocephalus sullivani. The sequence goes on from JAODKM010000034.1 coordinate 11,932,794, forward strand.
AAGATGTAAAATCTCAGGTAATGTTCACTTCAATTTTTATTTTTTTTTTGTTTCATAATCAGGATGTCATAAAACACACAGGCAACAATAGTTTCTGCTAATCCTACATACTAGACAGGGAGTTTTATTTATAACAGTAAGGATATTATGACTAACCTTTCAGCGTAGGATAATTCCGATATGCTGAATCCTGTGCAGACAGCCATTATTAAGTCCTTTAGGCAGCCTTTCCTTTTTATTTTAAAGAAGCCAGTATTCCAAGCAAGAATAATACAGCAAAAAGACACCAGCCTTTATACTTAGGTGTCACTTAATACTCTAGTCCATTGGGAAGACTGCAAGAAAGACTGAAATGCAGAGTAGTTTGAAAATGATAACTGTGGGTGGTATTAATGGGAAGCATGATCCCTTTCTGGTAGCTCGGTGGCCCAGTGGCCTGATTGCCTCCTAGCCTGGCGGTATGAATCCCACTCTGCTTTGTGTTTGTCAAGTTGGCACATTCTCTCCACGGACTCCCTCTGGGTACTCCGATATCACGATTGCAGTCCAAAGTTAGTTGGCAGCTCTGAATTTCTCATAGTGTTTCTGTATTTGTGACCGGTGATGGACCCTTGTGACCCTACCTAGGATAAGCATCTAGAACAGTGTTTCCCAATCCGGTCCTCGGGGACCCACAGGCAGTCCACATTTTTCTCTCTCCCAGCTCCTGGTAGGGAGCAAAAATATGGGCTGTCTGGCCAAGAGCTCAGAGAGACCAACATCAAGGACCGGCTGTGGGTCCTGGAAGAATGGATTGGGAAATGCCGATCTAGAAAACTGATAAGTATTTTCCATTCTACTTAAAAAATCAAGTTCACATTTCCAATAAACACATGGACGCCCTACAAATATTTGCTGCATGCCGACCTGTGCTCAAAATCCCTAATAAACTATGTAATACAATTTGTCACTGATCATGTAATTGCTTTTAGGAAAGAATCCCCATTTCTGCCCTCTGGGTGCTATATTGCTTGTTACTGGTGAAGATTTATCATTGCTTCTGTAGTCACTGGATAATATTTAGGAGCTCGCATGAAATATAATTATGTTCAATGCAGCAGCACTTTTCACACAATTAATCCTTAGGGGTGCAATTTCCCTCATTTGTGTGCAAACTGTAGACTGTAGAGGGTGCGGAATTTAGAATTCCCCTGTCAGACAGCGGGTCTCCTTTGGTGAATTAATGGTGAATGAACAACTGAATTGCAGTCAAAGGAAGACCTCGATAAACAGTTAAAAAAGTACATCAAGAGTTCATTAGAAATTAACATTAATATTAGTAGTAGTAGTAGTAGTATAACCCTTTATTGCAATTGCAGTTGCAATACACCATTGTGTGTATTACAGAGCATTCTGGATGTTGAATGCTTATTTCTTACTGCTTTAATGAAAAACTCTCTCGTTTAAGGCCTTAAGAAAAAGAAAGATGGGGAAAAAAATGCATAGACTGCAATTACAGCATTTAGCTATTTATGATGTGCCAAGTCTCATACAGCAATGTGTGACTTGTTAGAAGTCATCAACAAATCATGCATCTGTGTTTTTTATTCCCAGACGCACTTTTGTCACATTACTTTGTCATTTGTTTTTCATTCATTATGCTGCCCTTCTTTTTCCATCCTTTATTCTTCTTTCCCTTCTTTGGACTACCCGTCACTGCCTGGCCAAGGATAAGCATGGGTCCGTCTCCCGCGAGTTCCACCGCCGCTATCGCCTGCCGCTCAGTGTGGAGCGCTCAGCCGTCTCCTGCGTGCTGTCCTGTGACGGGCACCTGACAGTCTGCGCCCCGAAGGTTTCCATGGCAGCGGAGTCCAGCCGCAGTGTCCCCGTCACCCATGAGGACAAGCCCAGTTCTGCAGTCTCCTCATAGGTGGGCATGGTGCCTAGAGCTATGGGTGGGGGTGAGTGGGGCACCAGTGGGTGCTGGTGAAGCTGGGG
>JAODKM010000034.1:11940052-11962848 GCA_026780845.1 Petrocephalus sullivani
ATTGCATAGGGAGGAAGAGAAGACCAGTTACTGTGCGTTGAACAGTCTGATAGCACTGGGGTAAAAACTACTTCTGAGTCGTGCTGTGCCAGAGTAGATTGTCCTGAGTCTCCTGCCGAATGGCAGGAAGGTAAAAAGTGGCAATGCAGGGTGGCTCGGGTCCTTCATGATGCACTTAGTTTTACTGTAACAGCGTGAGGTGTAAATGTCAGATATTGCAGGGAGTGGGAGTTAAAAATGGTGAGAGGGCTTTTAGCCATTATGAGGCCCACAGTTGGAACTGGTTCCTCAAGGACCTTAGACCTAGGCCAAGACCTATATGTATCTACCATGGAATGCCTCTCCTTGTTACAATGGATTTACTCTAATCCTAATTTTTATCTTCCATATTCCTGTTGTACACTCACTTTGATAAAAAAAAAATCAGTGTTGGCCCTTGTTTAACTTAGAAATGACACTGTTTGTCAATGCCTATCCAGAATGTTCATAATTTATGTTTCCCTATGAACTGTCCTTTGTACTTCCAGAACCTCTACCTATATCCCACAAATCCTGGTCCCACACCAGTAATTAATTTAATCACAGATCCCCCCGTTTTGTTAGATCAGTTTGTAGACCAGTGCCAGGTTCCCAGCACAATAATGGTCAGCAGGTCTGACTATTCAGCCACTACATCTATGTCCAGCTCCTCTATAAGAAGTTAAATTCACAGTTTGCTGGCTCATACCAAATTGTTAAACAGGTTAACCATGAGACTTATCACCTCGGGCTACCTCTGCAGAACAAGATAAATCCCACATACTATGTTCCCCTGTTAAAACCAGTAGTACAACTCCATTCTTTAAAGTAGCCTTGTCACTTTGGCCTAGCCTGCCCCACCACTCTTGACCTTAGATGATGGTACTGTCTGGACTTTCCATGACTCCTGACATTGCCAAGAATGTCTACAGTTCATGGTGGCCTGGGAAGGTTACAGACTGAATGGATGCTCTTGGGTATCAGCGTCAGATATCTCGGATCCCTCCGTCATCAAAGAGCTCTATTGTGTCCACTCTTGTGTCCTGCTTCTTCACCTTCATGAGAAACTAAGATGCAGACAGCTTCCTTCATCGTAAACCAATCTCACCCAAATCGAATCACCAATGTAACCCCTTGCTGGAATATTAATTGGACGATTATTTTCACCTGTGTCTTAGTTGGACATCCAATCCCCTGGGTCATCACTTTAGTAGTAAAGTCTCATTCTCATTCCAGAGCTACAGTATATAGTTGTCATTTATGGTTTTTACTTGTATGCATTTCCTTCTATATATTGTATGTATGATTTTGGATTACTCTCATTATCCAGTTAGACTTCACTATCTGTTGGAATCCTGCCATCCTTATAGATGTTGAACTCAACAAACACGTGCAAATATTGGAGAGTAGCTGTAAATAATGATGTGACGTGAGGTGAGGATTTGAAATGGCAAACATTAAATCATTTTAATAGTTTTAGATCAAAATAAAGATAATTTAAACATTATTTTCTTTGGTGGCCTTCCACAGCACTGCATGTCTCTCTCCCGCAGTAGCTGGTTTGCAATTTCAACCATGTACCTAGATAAGGATGAGACTGCAGCGTCCTGCTGCAGTGTAAGGATACTAAATACAGTGATGCAGTGTAAGGATATTAAATACAGTGCTGCAGTGTAAGGATACTAAATACAGTGATGATCACAGCATTATAAGCCATGTGTGCATTTCAACAGGTGGGTACACAAGCTACAAAACAGCCTGATAACAATTTGAATATAGGTACTGAAACTCAGTATTAGCAATACAAAATTGTCCACCCTGAAACATTTCAAGGCTGCAATGTTCTAGTGATCCATAATGAAGGGAATAAGACAATTCAGGCCTTTTGAGCATAAAGTTATAAGCTGCAGCCAGGGGCATTTGAAGTGGGGGTGGGGAGATGTGTAGCCCCCAATATTTCATTTAACTTCATTCATTCACCCCTGTAAATAGATCTTGGTATTCAAATTATTGTGCCCCCCCCCAATATCAATCTCCCCCCTACACCAGTGGCTGCAGGTACAGTCATAAATAAAAATAAAAGTAAGGCCTTTCTAAGCGACATGTAACTTCTGATTAGCTGGCTGGAGAAGAATACTTATAGAATATTTCTATATACCCTGCACGCTACAGACAGCAGGGGTGTGTATAAATGACTCATGTGCAATCTTCAGTAATTTAATACTCTAAGTACAAAATTCTGAACAAATATAGTCACTAATTAAGGTGAAAGATGTGCTCTGATTCATTAATGATCGTCACGTCTGGAGAGGGAAGGCGCAATCCGAAAGCAGGCTGTGGTGCATTTAAAACCCACACAGGGGAACTTTATTGAGGCACAGCATAGACAGGTAACAATGAGAGAACTGGGGAGCATAGGACTGGGAAGCACTTAAATACTAGACTAATGAAGGGGCAAACAAGACCCAGCTGTGAATGGTTACCATGAGGGCAGGAACATGAGGTTAGACAAACGAGCTTCAGGTGCAGCTGATTAGCAGCCACGCCCAAGGGAAACAGCGAGCAGACAGGCAGGGTGGAGCCACAAGTGGCAATGCTGAACAAACATGAGATCGGTATTTCACTTGTGCTATTCATTACTTGTTCCTTCAGTAGTCCCACAGTAGATCCTTCAATAGTTCACTAGATTTACAGAATTAAGAGATACAGTAAGAAATGCAGTACTTGCTTGAGATAAAAGATATATCACAATATATTAACAATGACAAATATGAGGTCAGTTTGTAAAAATTTGTGGTTAATTGTTACATGAGTAATAGCATAGAATGAATTTGTGTTGTCCAGTTTAAGAGCAGACATGCTCAAGGGCACCTGGTCACTCTCTAGTGGGCAGAGAGTGGAGAGGGGACGGATCACTAAGGGGCCATTTTCAGCCACAGATTAACTTGAGTTTATTCATTACTCTGCAATTTCCTACAGATCCACTGGAAATGGTATTATTTAAACCTTGAAAGACAGAGGGCTGTTTCTTTTCTGAGCATATTTTATCAAGGGATTTTTTTATTTATGTTGTCTGTGAGGAATAAGTACAATATGCGCTCTGCGGGCTGTGATACATTTCTCAGTATCAACACCCGCTGGTGTGACTAATCCCACCAGCAGACAAAACACGAAAATTCTCCCTATATGCTGGAAATCCCCATTAACCAGCACAGATCCCAGCTGCTTTTTCATTTCGGGCTGCAGCATGGAAAACAAATAAGCCACGCTGGAGACAGCTGCCTCCTCGTCTTTGTGCAGCTACTCGAAAGCGAAGGCTGCAAAGCTGCGGAACCGGTTCCCCGTTCCATTTCCCTGTTGTCATTGCAGAATCCCGATAATGCTGTGAATGTGCCGGAAAGAGAGCGCTAGAGAACCAGCCCCTCACCTTCGCCAGGTCATCTCGGAGCCGAATGACGCACGCGGGGCGATGGAATGTTTCGCGCTAGTTAATATTATACAGGAGGCAATACTGTCTACAAGATTGTTCCAACAGCACTCCTTCGTATTCAGATTTACTAATCACCTATGTACTTTATGGCTTGTTTAGTCCCCATACATTTGCTGGTTGAAAGCAATGTCAACGCAAACAAAGAAAAGAAAGTATTTAACGTGTTTAGCATACTCAGTACCCAAGTGTCATTGTTCATTTCTAAATTTTTGCCGCAGACTCAAACTCATGAAACATACCTTTCACCTTGCTGAAATAGTGTATTATGTATTTTATTTAGGGGGCAGCATGGTGGTCCAGTGGTTAGCGCTGTTAGGACAACAGTTTGAGCCTCTGCCAGGGTTCCATGATTGTGGAGTTTGCATGTTCTCCCCGTGTCGTCATGGGGTTTCCTTCAGCTATTCCGGTTTCCCCCTGAAAACATGCTGCGGTTAATTGGGGTTACCAAATTGCCCATGTGAGTGTGCCCTGTGGGGGGCTGGCCCGTATCCTGGCTTGTTCCCAGAGGATCCAGACCCCCTTACGTGACCCTGAACCAGATAAGTGGTTTCAGAAGATGGATGGATGGATTTTTTTCTATGTATTTGTTTGTAGCTGTTTGGATTGATATGATATGATATGATATGATATGATACGATATTCCTAAATGGAAAATGTAGAATTCCTAAATTCTCGTTAAACATTTAAAGTGCTCTTGTGAGTTGCCTCATTTGTTAATGACTAAAGAGATTTTTGTTATTGCCCAAAGTCACGGACATTTTGACGCTATGTTATGTATATTTTTTCTGGTGTGATATATTTCGGTTATGGGACTTAACATCATAACCACAACACTTGGTTGGGGACCAGATGTTAGCTGATAGCCAAGAATATGATCTTAAATTGTTTTTTTTTTTCTTCAGTTTAACACCAGCATGGAATGGATTAAGTCTAAGAAATGTTATGATTTAAATCATGCTTAGTAATTTGGGTCAGATTATACAAAATAATGATCTATGAAAATTCAATGCCAAAAGGGAAAGGATGCGAATAAAACCATAATGTGAATTTTACCTGTAAATTAAGAAAATGAAATATGGTGGCATTTAAACATAACATTAACATTTGTATTATGTAGCATAGAAGCACTGCTTCACTAATGATAAAAATTATTTCTGGGTTAGCCACTTGTCACAATCTAATGGTCTCGGTCAGTCATGAGTTCAGGCCACGTCAAACAGGATAAACTCACAAACAGCTAGCTAAAACATTAAATACATCTTCCTAAACTACAATACTATCTTCACACACGTTTGAGCCTGAGGCCAAATGAAGATAAAAGATGTTTTTTTCCAAATGTTCTATGTCAAAAGCTATGGCACTAGTTTAGTCATTTTCTGCAATGCAAATACAGCTCACCATGCATAGATCTTTTTAAAGATCAATTTCACTTTTGCTGTGAGACTGACTCACATTTCTTGTCATAATATGCAGGAAGACCAAAAATAAATTCTGTGAAACTGCTGTACTCATTCTGGCCTATGAATACTGTGTGTACAAGCACAGACTTTGTGGAAAACTTCTCCTTGATGTAAATTCCAAAATGCTTGAACATGTTGTTAAAAATGGAGTCTAAGGTATAACAGACGCAAGTGGCATAATTCCTTTTTTTTAAGTAAATTTATTTTAATAAATAATTTAAATAAATTCACGTGAAACACAGACACAAACATAAATGAGTCAACATCTGAATCTCAAAAAGAAAAAAAAATCTACAATGATATTACATGGATACTAATGAAAATTGAATAGTAGTGTTTCAAATATTCCTCAGTCTTACAGTTGGATTGAAGTGCCAACATCATGCATCTTCAAAATGAACACTAAGATGTTATGGATGAAAATATTTAAAATAAAGTGCATCCTTGAAAAAGGACTATTAATCTGCTAGCCCATGCCTTCACAAAAAAAAAAAGTTTTTTTCCAGAAGCTTAAAATTTATTCCAGGGATGTACAATTACTTTTTCCTTTGTTTTGATTCGCTTGAAGATGCAGGGCTGTATTTGTTCAAAGGCACGACCTTTCATGGTAATAGTAACATTGGTAATAACATGTTCCATTACAATCAGCCAATTATGGAAGACGGGAGGTACAAGACTTTTTAAACCATTTTTATGAAATAAATAAATATGGGCGACAATAATTCTTTGTGAAGTCTTTTGCTACGAGTAGTCAATGATTTCAATAAAAAGGTAGAATGGATTCACGGATTAAACAGCCGTGGCCTTTTGCCAATCAAAATCCGTCACCTTGATCCAGGTTGTTACTATGAACATCAAAGCAAATGTAAGCATTCTTTACAAACCAAACCCACTGTTGTGTTCAAGTAGTGCTCTACAGATTGTGCAACGGTAAGCAGCGTTTTTACACATAGACATGACTCGTCTTTGGCTTGCTAATACTGTCATTTTTCTACAAAGCCAGTTACAGCAAAAAGGCAATGCAATGGCCGGTGCGCTACAAACCCTGTCAGCATACAAAAAGCTTGTCCTAATATTATTCTCAAACTCATTTTCACATTTCTTTCATGTAATACTTAAAAAAAAAACTAAAATGGTTCTTCAGTTGCACAACAGAAACATTTTCTCTTAAAAAAGAAAAAAAAGAAAAGAAAAATATCATATACTTATCCCGGCACAGTTAGCTTTATGCTACCATGCTGCTCTCCTATAATTCTTTCCTCTTGATAAATGTATTTGATTTGGAAGTATTGCACATATTCTACGTTGTATTCATATGCTAAAAGGTATTCTACAAACCAATAATGGTTGAAACCAGGAGAAAGTGAACACATTCCATAGGAGCTGATACTAAAAGAAAAATAAATTCTTTCTTTCTTTTTTTAAGTTTTGTATAACTGAACAGGATTAATTAATATGTTTAGTGCAAGACTAAATGTCTAAAGCTGGAGGTAGTGAAAATGCTAGGTATTGTACTGTAAAAGGCAGAAGAATTCAGATTACTTTTCTCATAGTCTTATGGACAAATAGATTTTTCCCCCACCTACTTTGCAAAGACTGACTACTATGTGTAGTATGCAGATGACCTTAAACAAAGCATTCTGTAAATGGTGACTTTGCCATTTATAAAGTACTTCTGATTTCTGCATTCAACATTAAGCTACTTGTGGGTCCTAGCATTAATATTTTTCCGCTAAACCTCTAAATTGTTCTACTTCATGTGTCAAACTTGTGATACCCTTTCGCCTGTTTTGTTTCTCCTAAGCAGAACACAAAAACCTTATCTGGAAGGCTCAACAAATACTCCATATGGGAAATGCTCCAACATTTCTAGGTCACTAAATGCAAACTCAAAAGCAAGATTTGGTCATTGGTAACAAACAAGAGCTACATAAATCCAGGTCTGACGTTAATCTTAAGAAGGACAAAATTCTCCTGTTTCCCTCCAGACTTGCTAATTATCTGTGAAATAATCATTTAAATACATTAAGTTGATTCCAGACCAAATATTGCCACATGCCCCTTGCATTAGAGTGTCTTTAGGCCAATAGCCCAGTCTACTATTGCTTTTCAATGACTTGAACTATGGACTTTTACAGAAGTTTCATTATTGCTCATTTTAGATAATGCAGAGAAACATAAATAGAAATGTATGTGCTTCATGTGCGCATGAGTTGCATTCATCTTTATACACTCTCCATTCACCTTACACTGCAACCATATACCTCTATTTTTAGAGCTATAAATTGTGAATATTGCTGTAAATTATCTAGTTGCCCACGCCTGCTATGGTCCCTGCAGTCTCCTTCTAGCTGGATGTTCTTCAGTTATGTCTTCATCCATTTCAGTTTATGTAACATGTTTTCCTAGGTCTGTCTTCCAAACAGTGTCATTCTAATTGACCATCAAACAGCTACTGATCTGTTGCTGTCCTGTGCTCCCAAGCTGCTGCAGTTCCGAGTCTCTGCTCTGGGCTACCCCCAGATTCCAGCCCCCTTGCTGGGGCAAAACGGTGAGGTGTGCTGGCAGCAGAGGCCAGGCGTGAAGCTGGGGTCGCTGGCTGATGTGCAGATGTGCCTCCAACAGATGGGCCGCTGAAGCCACCGGAGATAAAGAGGTTGAGGAAGAACAGGAAGACTCAACAGGTGGCTGCCAGAAGGTCATCTGCGTGTTGAGGGGGTTTTGACACTGGGGTAGCAATTGTTGGCGTTCAGTCATAAGCGGCGCTGCGGCAGGGGAGTCAGCTAATAGCAAGTTTGAACAGAAGAGGCCAGAGGATGGAGTAGAAGTTTGTTGCTGTGAAGCCACAGGCTGCATCTGTTGGTGTTGCATTTGGAGCATTCTGGAATAAGAAAAGAGGATAATTTAACCCACAAGAATTTAACATGCTAAAGGACCAAAGTCATGGAGCAATGACCTTGCATGTGATGTGTTACTCTGTAATAATTGCACGATCAGTATATTTTCCTCAACTGCTAGGTCTGACTCAACAATCTAGTGATCATGGAAGTGGGTGATGCGTGTGATTTTCTTAGGAAAGCCCCTCACCGCTGTTGGAGCAGCACCTCCTCAAGCAAGCTGCGGTGCTCCCGAGCACTGGTGGAGCTGGGTGCACAAGAGTGCCTGCTCAGACCCTTAATCTTGTTGAGCCCCAGAAGGCCTTTGGTTCGGGTGGTCTTCCTCAGCTGCTGCCGGAAAGCCCTAACGCCTGAATGAAGAGACACGGATGAATGAAGGACCTTCGACCTTCACGCAGATGAGACGAATCCATATCTGGACAAGGTTTCTAATACAATACACTTCCGTGCCTACAGAGCAGTGTCAGTGATGCCTACCTTGTGTGAGCGAGGTGTCTGAGGCCCGGCGGCCCTCCTGAAAGCTGGCTCCCGGCAGGCCGCACTGGGCCTGAGGCAACACGGCAGAGGAATGTGTAAAAGTCGTCCCCATGGCTACAGGGGACCCAGAACCTCCAACAGAAGACAAGAGGGCAGACAGGGTGGCACAGCCGCTGGAGGAGGAGGAGGACTTCAGGCAGCTGTCTGACGAGGCGCCATCAGTGGGACTGACGGAAGACACCACGATACCTGTTTGACGTGTAAGAAGAGAGTGTCTGATAAGCAGGCGGGACGGCAGCCATGTGTGGCAGTATATCTGCATATTCTTTGCTTAGTATAATCTATTATACATAGGATGACCAGATAAGCTAGGACAGAATTTGTAAACTACTATTTCAATTAAGAGGGCCTGGATTGCTTAGTATCCGATAATCGTACATGTGCCACTAATGCTGATGTGAAGATAAGCAAGCCAAGGAAACAAACCAGTCAAAGTGCAAGAAGAACTGAACTATTTAGCCGAGCACCGGAGCCTTTCAGTTTTAAAGGAGTCTGTAAAACCTGAAGTTGCTCAAAGTGTCCGGGACGATGTGAATTATCTGGTCACCCTAACTATGCATGGTATAAGTCTACTCACAGGGAGGTGAGCACTGGTGAAAGCGAGCCGAGACCTCGGCCAGGGTGTGCCTGCGGGACGTGGTGCTGGGAAGGTGGATAGGAGAACCCTGCTGAAGGCCTTCCTCCTCTTCCAGGTCCCTGGAGCATGCCTCCTCACTGATGGTGGTCTCCAGCAGGCTGTTGGGGGAGATGGACCGGGTACGTAGCAACCCACTCAGACTGGCCTCCCCCAGGAAGACCGCAGGCTGTGTAAAAAGGAAGGGGCATTAGAACAAAGACACAGGACAGTGCTGGCTGAAATGGCATTACCGCCACAGTCGAACAGCCCGGAATAATGTTATAAAAATAACTCACCTGGAACAAGCTGTTGGAGTCATATTCCACCTCAGACTGGACGGGAATGTTCTCTTTGGCTGGGAAGGGAAAGGCTGTCCTGCAGGATTCCATCATTACCTAACGAGAAAAGGAATACAGCTGTGAGACAACAGAAGTAAAAAATGGCAAGTAATACTTGAGAAAAACAAATCAGTAGCACAGTAAACTGCAGCGCATCTGATGATTAAGCTCACCTCTTGGACAGAGGAGTCGGATGTGCTGCGAGACCGCTGGGTCCAGCTCCCGCACTGGCGGCCCATCTGCAGATTGTAGTGATCTTTCACCCTCTCTTGAAGTAAATAGTAGATGGCTGAGAAGTGGTTATAGCTGCTGTTCTGAAGGGACTGCGATGGCAGGCAAAGGGAAGGAGATACAAGGATCAGAGGTAAATACTATAGACCTGGCATAAAACTCAAATGAATCAATTCTTGGACCTTAGTAGGAACACAAAGCAGCCTTTAAAGACTGTCATATGGAGCTGTGGCATGAATCATTTTCTTTACATTTTCACGTAATTCCGTTGCACCCATATGCTGTTACCTCAATGGTTCTCTGTCTGTCGATCCCCAGCGTCTGCATGATTTTCAGCACATGCTCGCTATAGTCACCCAGGCTGCAGTTATAGGTAAGGACCTGGAGGGGTGCTGTCGGGTCAGCTAGCATCCAGCGGTGTTGTTTAATCTGGGAAATGGTGATGCGTTTCGCCGGGTCCACCACTAGCATCTTCCGGATCAGGTTTTCACAGTCTGGATAAGAAGAGGACAAATAGGACACGTCAGGAAACATCTGCTGGTATTTCAGAAGAGTATATTTCTGAGTTTCCTTGCGGGAAGGAAGAATGCTGATGCAGACTTTAAAAGTTTGCAGGTTCTTTTCCCTGCACTTCAGAGATCTGTCTGTAGGCAAGTCAGCGTTTCCCAAGAGTGTGTATGCATGTGCACAGAGGCGCCCGTTGATCTCATCACTGTGCGTACCTTCAGACATGAAGAATGGAATTCGGAAACGGCCCTCCATGACTCTCTGTCTCAGTGCAGGAAGGCTCGTGCCATCAAACGGAAGGGACCCGCACACAAGTACGTAGAGCACAACCCCGAGACTCTGCAAAGGAGAAGAACCAGAGCCAGTTACCAGCCATTCTGTAGATTCTACTGAGAGCCTGTGCAATGAGTGAGGTGCCTTCCTGTAGCGAGTCCGACCTCCTTACCCAGATGTCCAGCTGGGGCCCTTCGTACTCCTTTCCCTCAAAGACTTCAGGGGCAGCGTAGGGTGGGCTTCCACACCAGGTGGACAACGGTTCTCCAGAACTGAAGAAATTCCCAAAGCCAAAGTCTAGCGGAAAGGAAGAAACAGAACCGCATTCTGTATTATTCGTGGGCGACATTACGGTTCCCTAACATTCCATTCTGCGTGATGAATTGCCATAATATGTCGTCAAAGTAGGATCTGGTTATAATACAGTTATATGACAGATAACTTCTACCATGTGACATATCTGCTGAGGATGCTAGCATGCCTCGAAAGCAGCAGACCACTGCTCCTACAGTTTTGTTTTACCTGCCAGTTTGATGTTCATATTGGCATCCAGCAGGAGGTTCTCAGTCTTGAGGTCCCGGTGCACAATGTGTGACCTGTGACAGTAATCGACTGCTTCCAGGATCTGCCAGAACTTCTTTCTTGCTTGTCCTTCGCTCATACGTCCGTTGGAGGTCAGGTAGTCTGTCCACAAAATGACGTTATAAAAATCAAACAGAGCAGAGCCCAACCATTCTGAGGAAAATTAAGTTTTATAGGTTAGTGTTATTCAAACATGTTACTTACAGGTGCATTAAAAATAGGAAAACAGTTGATTTAGCTTTAACATTAACGTCACCACCAAAAGGTGCCGATGTCAACGTGATAAATCCGTTTACCAAATATCAGGCTCAGCCTGGGAGCAGAAGAGCAGGCTAGTGGGGTAAAGCTGTACGTACCAAACATCTCTCCATTTTCTGCGTATTCCGTAACAATGTACAACATGTCCTTTGTCTCCATGACCTGTAAAACACAAATAAAACACTATGTTAATTGGTGCACGATTGGTGATTTATCGCTGTAGCTTAATACATTTATAAATTTAAAACGATACAAAATAATATAGGGCCCATTACACTGGATCATAAGGAAATAATTTCTGTCTGCTGCTTTGTCTGATACGTGTCCTGCACTAAATCCAGTGTGCTGAGGTCAAAACTGAAGGCATATTTTGTCTGTCACGTCCGGTTCTCAAGTTATGCATGCGGGAGAGGAAAATTACAAATACCATACATAATAGAAGTCTGCCTTATAACTGTGAGATAGCTGCAACAAAACTACAAACAGAAGTTCACCAAAACATATCATATGTGAGAGAAAATTAACTATGCCAGGGGCCTGGACAGAGAAATAGTCAAAGTCCATTAAGTATGATAATCTGTGCTTAAGCTACAGCTGTGTGTGTGTGTGTGTGTGTGTGTGTGTGCGTGGGTGTGGAATAAGATAACATGCAGAGGGTGAGCTTGTAAAACTGAAAGGACTTGCTTTGTTAGGAATAGCCTTGGATGGTGGAAGAATTCACCAGATAAGGAGAAGTGGAAAATAACTGCCAAGGGAGAGGCTCGCTTGTATGCCACTATAAATGTTTGTAACACACAAGAGGACGGGGAACAGAACACAAGATGCATGAGAAACTGCTGAGTGTCTGTTCCCCCAAAGCTCTGCGGTAAATAAAGTTTGTCGGACTCTTAAACAATTGACTCAGTGAAATTTCTTGGGTAACTGCGGCCTGTGGCCCGTCTTGACTTAAACTGAGCTGAATTCAGCTCACCAACATGCCTAAACCCACACAGCACATGACGCCAAGCCCTACACTCGGCGTGAGCCACGTGCGAGTCGTGCGACGGCGGCCCTGAATCTACGCCGTGTGCGCTGTGGGAATGTGCACAGATGATGCAGAAGCATGAATGCAAGCAGGAGACGTATTTCAAACGAGGCAATAGTGGGCACGCGCGTGACAAAAACAGCCGATATGTCGTGCAACAATACCTGTATCAAAGTAACAGAGAATCGCAAAACAATACTATGCCTATAACTTAAAATCTGGACCTGGTAGCAAAATTCTGAGTGCAAATCACATGTTTTACTTCCAGTAGCAAAATCTTTGTTTTCCTGTGTTATAGCTGTAGACCCTTGTAACTGAAGAGTCCAATACTCTCTATTCTATACTCACTATATCCTTATACACGTACAAATATATTCATAGTTATGTAAATATGATGCCCTTTGTTTGTTTATACAATCTTGTGAATATGATGTAGTGTATTAAATCTATAAAGGTCATATAAAAACATTAAAACAAATTCATTACATGCAAATGCCAGCTGGAGGGAATCATTTCAGAATAATGCATTTAACCGAGAGAAATGCCTTATTTTTAACTTTGAGTCCGATATCAATAGTTTCCGCTCAGTTAATCGGGTTCTAGTCCTCCTGACCCGCCTCAAACCCCCAGAGACCCGAGAGTGGCAGTGAGGCTAGAAGCCATACCAGAAGGGCCTGACCTTGCATGTCCAGAGGGGAGCAGTGTATGTGCACTGATGGTGTGTGCCACTGAAACCCGGCGGCGGCAACAAAGAGACTGAGTACGTTCTGCGCCCAAAATTTCTGACAGAAACGGACGTGTCGACAAGCTTTCCTGAAATGTCTGCTCGCTAAAAAATCTATTTCTTATTTAAAAAAACAAAAGCTACCTTCTCAGCGTACATACAAATATATTAAGGCCTATTCAGCTTGTGACAATGATCCTTTTCTGAATCTAACGATAAGTGTATATTGATGTGAGATACAACAGCTCAGTTTAGCAAATACAATAGAACATAAGAATAATTTTATTGTGGAATAACATAGATAAATTACCAAAGCAATGCAAGCTAGCATTCAGACTGAAATTTAGCAGCATCAGATTTAAAACAAAAGAATATTTCAATGTTCTTTGCAAACACCGTATGTTGTGCTATACTGTGCATGTTGTGCTAAGAGCAGTTCTGCCTTCGTTTAATCTACAATTTCTAGACAAAACCAAACAGAAATTAATTAAAAAAAAAACAGCAGAAGACCTTGAAATTCCTAAGACTAGTAGAGGGTAAAAGCAGGATAGTACATGGAAAGTTTTGCCCTTGTGCCTTCAAATTCGGATGTCTTGTGTGGCAATCTGCAAACGTTTTAAAGCTGATCGAGCCAGACATTCACACTCGTGAGTCTGTGATCGCTCGTGCCAACACTATCTACCTCACACGTCTGCTCCAGTGCCAAAAAAGCAAGTAAAGGGCAAAAAGGGATTATGCTAATGGATCCTTCTCAGCAACTTGCCGTGAGGAAACCGTTACACACAAGCAGCATGGATGCCCCTATAGCTTTATCACAGGGACAATAGTCGTGGGTTAGCTTATGCAAGAATGTCATCCAAAAATTAATATGCTAGAAAATATTCCACATTTTATTTACCCACTATATGCGCATGCATATCCAACCTTGCTGAATCTCACTGTGGTTATGCTTGCAGAAGAATTCAAAGGCCTCCATATTAATAATGGAGCCTCAGTGGCCATTAGCCAACATTATCAGTCTGTCCCCTGCCCTCATTTTCATCCTACATCTTCAAATCCTAAACCAGTGACCATCACCAAAAAAGAGGGATTCAAATTAGCGGCATTAACCAAAGCAAACATGCAGAAACTAAAGCTCTGTCAGCCAGCAGCTGGCTCCCACCCATCACTCTTCTATCTGAACCTTTATCTGATGGGAGATAAGGTGCTTTTTGGGCAGTCTAGGTAGCACCCCCAGATCATGCAAAGAAGCAGCAGCGAGCTATTGTCCTGACACGGTGCACCATTCTGAGGATGCATACGCCCTGGGCATTTGCACTGGCTGTGCATTCATACAGAATATGCACTGGGAATGCGCCTAAGCTGAGGGGGGTGCAGCATTACCTGATACAGCTTGATGATGTAGGGGTGGCTGAGAAGCTTCATTATCTGCACTTCTCTGTAGATCTTCTCCAGGTTTGAGGGATCGAGTCTCTTTTTGTCAATTATTTTGATGGCCACCTACAAAAGAAAGTATGTATTAGATTACAATGTAATACATATTATAGAACATAAATATACACCATACAGCATACATGTAACCCTACACACAATGTAAAAAACAACACATCTACCACAGTCCCATACAGGATTATTGCTAATATCATTCAAAGATTTACCAAAACTTACCAGTGTTTTTGTGACTTTGTGTCTGGCCAGTTTGACCACAGCAAAGTTCCCTTTCCCCAGTGTGCGTATGATTTCATAAAAGCCGACCTGGAGAGGCCTGCAAGACGATGCGCCGCTATGAGACCCTGGCCTGCCCTCGGAGATGATCACCATGGTGGCGAAATGTTGCGGTTCAGTGTTCAAGTGTGATTTGTTTTCGGTCGCCTTCCTCACACCTGCAGAACAAAGGCTGTCCATCATGCGTGTGATCGTATTCTGTATATGAACGCATCATCATCACCCTATTGACACATCTGCAGCTTAATAATGAAACTAGTGCGAATGCATAACCGTTACTTCACATCCTCATTTTAACAGTATTGTTTAATCACGCCACTTCCCCGAAACGTTGTTACCCAGGCGAAATATTAAACGCACAAATAAATAATAAATAAAATGCAAAATACATAAAAGTACACCGTTAAAAGAATACATCTGAATAAGACCAATGACTCTTCTACAAAACCAATACGAAATGCCAGAAGCTTCTATTTCAGAATTCGTTTCTCCATTTTCATCGGATATTTTAATTAGAAAAAGAGGGGAGAAAACTAGGTATATAATATACATCCTATCGTATCGCCATTAGCGCACCGTGTAATAAAATAAAAGTGTAAGCATTTCTATGGATAACTATTGTCAAATACAAAGCAGCAGAAATCGGGAACAAATGTGAAATGTTAGTAATACATTATAACATTGTTTAAAAGTAACCAAATTGACTAAATCAAAAATATTTGCTCTACAATAAATTACGATATTTATCTTTGACATATCTATTTTATGTTACAGTATAAGCTAGGTTATGAAACGAACAATAAATAGAATAAAAATCCATTGTGATAGACAGCTTGAGGTCGAATATGTCCCTAATACAATTTTCATCTAGATCACCTACCTTAAAAGACATTCGAAGTTTCTTCCACCATTCTATTGTCACTTCTGGCAAAATATCCCATAAAATCTGAACCTTTAAAACAGCCCCAACCTTAACTTAAGGTTTATTAAAAGGGACCAAATGTAGCCTATATTTTTAATTCGTGTATTTTTTAACACTCTTAGTTACATTGTAGCTTGCACGGAGCGTGCATTCCTCTGGCATGCACGGAGCTACAGGGCACTCTGTTGAGGAACTCTACCCCCCTCCCTCCTGCCATAACAAATTGATACCCACCTCATTAACGTCACACCCGCGTCAGAGCTCCAAGTCGGCCGCGAGGCCAGGCGAGAGCGCAAGGCGCCAGTTGCCGGGCAACCGTGCAGCTCCGCACGGTCTGACGCTAATGGTGATGGAAGGGTTGCCTGGAGATGAAGACGGTGACGTAAATAACGAAGACTTGCCACCACGTGACACTCCCTTTCAAGCTGTTTATTGTAAGCACGGAGTACGTCGGCTGCCCGGCGAAGAAGGCGACTGACAGTAGAAAAAAATGTTTGTTCTGGTTTTCACACTTATTTTTAAATAACCGAGCCGCTTCGTGGATGTACAGCGTGGGGTGTAACTCTCTTAAGTTTATTTATTTATTTATTTTTTACAATGAAAGCGCGACCTTTAAAGATACAGTGGTTGTACCGTGTGCGTTTTTAGTTATGTCGCGCAAAGCATTATATTGCTTTAGATAAACTCACACTGATGTACATTTTTGTCGCCGGCTTTTGTAATAGTTCCCAGTTGTTATTGCAAATAAATCTCAATGCATGAAAATGAAGTTCTCACTAGTGCTCGCTAACCGAGTGTATTTCGGTGTTTGTTACCTGCACTTCCACTTTAGTGTCAGAATGCATAGCAGGGACGCGTTTATAAATTTCGATCTGAAACGTACTTGTGACCTTTGCTTTCCAGTAATCACCGAATCAGTAAATCTCCACCCTTATCTTTCATGGCAATCGTCCCGTAGAAATGGGGCTGTGCAGAGGAATGGAAAAAATGAAATTAATAAAATGCCTGGAAGAACTGCAGCAGTGCATGTTATTATAAGGCGTTGTTCGGTCGCGTCTACGCCTCCGAAAGCAGCCGTGGTAGCCCTCTCGACATGTCGCTGTTTTCCGATATTTTGAAAATGCCTGCTGTTTTCTCGAATATTTATTTAATCACTGCTCGGAATTTGGGAGGTTTTTTTTCTCCTTTTTAGATGTTTTTCCCATACAGTAGATCTATTAAAACTCCACAATTGCATGCTGTTTTTCGTTTCGAAAACGAAATATTTGTTTTGATTCTGTCAAATTCTGTTTTATAAACCTTAAAAACCGTTGGTATTTATTATTATTGTTGTTGTTGGTAAATGGGAATTTTTCAGTCACAAGACTGAAAAGCATGCCCTCGCGGCCCAATAGCATTACTCAGTGCGATCACTCTGAGCAAAATGACAGTGTATTATATTAATAATAATGTCAGTAGGAACAATTTTTCATTATGGACGTTTCATTATGCGTGAAATAAGTTTAGAACTAAAGAACTAAATCGGGATTGGGCGGTCGGAGTCAGCGAAATGTCCTGATATCAGCTAGATTTTTTTAAATGGCAAATTAACTAAATTAATTAGCAGTTACCGTAACAGGAGAAAGCAGTAGGAAACGTTACATTTCAGCCCCCAAAAAAGGGAAAAACGGTCAGCTCATGCTGGTTAATTTGTAGAATGCAAAAATGACGTACACAAACCATCAACTTGGCTCACATGTCATGTCAACCTCTGCGACTCATCAGCTAGCTGAGAGTAGAGCTGCACCTAGTGTGCTGACAGCAGGCAAAAATTATACTGAGTATTAATTGTGGAAGAGGAGAAAATACTTTGGCATGACATCATTTCGTACAAATCCCCCAGACCTGCGTTATACAGCTGAGATGAGCAGTGCACTCACGTTCATTCTTGACGGTGAGTCGGCGCTCGCTCAGAGCAATAGCACTGAGTAATGCAGACGGCCGCGAGGGAACCTGCTTTTCAGTCTTGTGACTCTTTTCTATAATACTGTGTTAGATGTAAAAATGTTCCTATTTGGAAACAGAAGTCAGTTTTAAAGTGCCAATTTTTTTAAATAGGTTCACTTTTTGAAATCTAATTCACAAACTAAGAGGAGCATAACATTAATATATAATGCCATACCAGAGAAGTGAAACCGAGCAGTAAAAACATAAATACTCATTACCATTCTGCCTCAGATTACATATTCTGAGCAGTTTGGGAAGGCTGCCGTGAAGGAACTTGTAGCAATAGATGTTTCATTTGGAGTCGTTTTTATAATCTATTTTGCAGACTCACTTCACTGTCTCCATACACTCAGAGAAACTGTAATGTCATGTGTTTAATACCGCCCACCCCCCCTCAAATTTTTTTGTGGGGGGTGGGGGGTGCAGAAGTACCAGTATATCTACGTCCTCCAGCCACTAACTAGCCTTCTGACCTCAATCCAGCACTGATGTCTAAAAAGATATAATGGGGCCAATGATTCATATCGCTCAGGCTTCCTTTTATGTCATCAGCTTGGATTATTTTTGACAAATGTGACCTCCATATGACTGCCTCATCTCGCACACACATAAGCAGATACACCATACCCCACAACCACAACACCGACATATCCCGCGCTGTCATTTGGATGAAAAGCATACAAATCTCAAAATCTATAAGGCAAACCTCTATTCTAATCTTAAACATGGGGTTGAGCTTTGAATGTAGTCCTAGCTCTGGATGTGCACAGAGATATTCTCACTGTGTTCCCATGGATTTCCTCCCGTTGTTCAATTCAATGACATATATTGACAAATTTTCATGTATGGTTTCTCGATAGTGGATCCATCCTAACTATCCTCCTAAACCTTCCTAAATTATCCTCATCATATCACTGACCCTCCCCAGATCACTGTTCATTTGAATATTCTCTAAAAGTATGTCACTTGGCACTACTAGATGCTGTGATGTATTGTGCACATATACTAGTATGTGCTATCAGTGTGTCCCTCCATCCATTTTCTAACCACTTATCCTGGGTCAGGGTCATGTGGAATCTATCCCAGGCAACATAGGGTACAAGGCTAGGTTGCAACCTGGATGGGATTCCATTTCCTCACAGGGAACTTACAGTATGGGCAAATCAGAGATGACCGAAGTAGCCTAACTGCATGTCTTTGGACTGTTGGTGGAAACCCTTGTGATACGGGGAGAAAATGTAAACTCCACGCACAGAGTAGAAGGTAGTATTTGAACCCCAACCTCAGAAGTGTGAGGTAACAGTACCAGCCAATGTGTGGCACCTGACTATGCTTTTTGAAAAGCTGATATTAAGTTCTGTGGTGTTTCATATAACTCTTATTTCCATAACTATGCATGTGTTACTTTACAGCTGTATGTCTGTGATATATTATCTGCCTAATTTGTTTCTTTGGACAAAAGTGTTTGAAAAATTGATAAATGTAAATATTACGTGAACGTGTTCTGTGATGGACTGGCTTCCACTCCTCAGTATACACTTGCTTAAGACTTTTCTTATGCAGACTTTGAACCATTTATAGGACGGGCTATTATTGAAAATGGATGGATATATGGAGAGTACTGAAGGACCTTTGTAATAGTTTTGTTGAGCTAAAATTTAAATTGAGTCATTAAAATTTTCTTCATAGTCCTTTCTGTTAGGCCTTTTTCCCAAAATTTGTGGAACACCAAAGGTGAGCTCTCATTATAATGACCGAGTCTTTCTCCATTTTAATGCCGTGTTATACTCACTGAAGAATGAATCGAGACATAATTCTTCTTCTGCTCAGATGCCACAGGGATGTGGTTGAGTCAGTCGTTTTTACTCGATGCTCAATAGTTAGACGATCTGAGCTGAAACCTAGCATATCTCATTTTAGCCAAAAGCTTGTGTATACATGTTTTCGCCATAGAGGATTGAGCCAGATGTCATTCTGAAAGAGACCCCCCCACGCACATTAAATTAAAACGGTTGAAACAGGAGGAGGTGGAAAGAAGCTGTTTATAGCTGACATGAGGCATGTGTGTTGTTTATAGGCATAGATCTAGGCAGTGTTTAAGAATTTTCCTCACAAACTTGATGAAGTCACTTATAGTTAGCTACCAGCCACAGGGAGTGAATAGTACACATGAGAACACAAAATAAAAAATGGCATCGTAATCATACCTTTGGGCCAGTGAGCATTAGAGTAACATTGTACCAGTAACCCCAACTCAGAATAAAGTAAACGTTCAGCTAGGAATATGTGCAAAGCTTTAGTACTAATTATACTAATTACTACTACCTCAAAATGGTCATATGCAAAAGAGGTTCGATTATAGTGTAGAATATAATCTGACATTAATATGCAAAGGCCCAAGATGTGTCTGGAATTGTTTCATTCGAGGTGTATGGTAAATGTACATACCATCTGCTTCTAATTCTAATTTGCCAGTTTCACGTAGTGCAATAGCTGTTCTTCTGCTCAATATAACCAGTGTCTTTTTTGCTACTCAACCATCGGACTTTTACAAATGCAATACCAGGTTTATTCTACTATCTGAACAGGGCAGCACTGTGTTGTACCACACTGTAATGCCCACTGGGATGTTACCCTCTGAGACCCTCATGCCCTGATTCATTACTTTGCCACTTCAGATTGTTTAAATACTTTTTTTAAAGGCCTCTTTGTTACACACCAGCAATTTTGATTTCAGGGAATAGAGAACTAATTCTTTATCGCTGGCATTTAGAGAAGTTTTTTTTTTTTCCTTTTGCTGCTAGTCAGATGGTGCAACTGTTTTCTATGCTGCTGGCTTTGGGAAGACACTGAGTTTCATGTGAGTCTGTACGTCAGCTACATGCAGTTAATAAGGCTCAACCCCCCACAACAGGGGTCAAACAGGAGTCCTGGGGAGTTTAAACACATGACAAGGACTTTACACCAGTGGATGCACACGGGGAACTCAAGTGAAACATTCAGGTTTAAGTTTCATAGCTTGCACAGCTGTGGCCAGGCTTTGCATGCGCGTCACGCGGTCTCATAATCAGATGTGGCTGAGGTGTTTCCTTCATTGCCAGGAATGCATGCTGAGAACATTGCAGCTTTCAAGCTCACGCAGCCCGTGAGAGCATGCTAAGCTGCAAAAGCAGACTTCCCAGCTGAAGATTTGTCCTGTAAAGTGCAGTTTTATGCAATGCATGAATTGTTTTGTGTCTGCGTGTGTCTGTGTGAGAAATCGAAGAGGAAGAAAAACTAGATTTTATGTGTCAACTAACCCTCTGGGTTGCAACAAGAAACGAGGAAGTGGGTTTTGTTGTGTGTTTTGTTACCTTGCCTCTGTGTCCTGTGATGACATTAGACACCACTCAATGCACATAACCGGGGAATAGCCTTCACTTGCTGGCCGTCGCACAGCTTTTTAAAGTCAAGAAAGCTGATGCCACACGAATAAAAAAGCATTTATTTATTTAGCAGATGCTTTTATCCAAAGCAATGTACGATTGCAAAAGCAGAGTCAGTCAATCCTTGGAGCAACTGGGCTTAAGGGCCTCGCTGAAGGGCCCAATGGTGGAATCAGTTGGCCGGTTTTGATCCAGCGACCTTGCAAACACAGGCACTGCACAAACACACAGACCACTCCCATGGTTCTTGCTAATATTTGTGGTATAAATATTGCTGTATAGGGGAAGCATTTTATGTGATTAATTATAATGATCTTTTACCATTAATTGTAAGGGTAAGAAAGTGTAGCATACCGATCACATGCCTGATTATAGCATTCTTAGCTGAACGCTGTAATTTTAAGCGATGAAGAAAAAAGACAAGGATGAAACAAAGAGTATTTGTTAAGGCGACTTAGACCAGGAATGTGATGCCGCACCACCTCTCTTTGAGCAATAATCATCTACAGGATATCATCTAGAGGAGTGCATCTCAACTGGTTTGGGCCCAGGGCGCACATAATTCCTCTGTCATTAAGTGTTTGTTTGCTTATTTATTTTCCCCAATATTGTGTGCGTGTGTGTTTGTGTTTGTGTGTGTGTGGAGGTGGGGGGGGGCAGGTAGGGGGCTGGCAATATAAAGGAAAAAAAAGATGATATTGTGCATGATTTGCAACCACAAAGGTCCACCATAATACTACACAATCCGCGACCTACCAGTTAGGAACCATGGATCTAGAGGCTGTAAATAAAACTGTAGTGAAAGTACTTAACTGGAATGCTAGGGGAAACATCTTTCTGCAGTGTAGAAAGATGAGCGGCATAGTAACTTACTGCTTTAGAGTTCTTCTGCAAACATAAAACTAGACATTTAGTCACGCCTGTGTCAATGTCATTATCCTAATTTCGTCGCTTTACCCATGTTGCCGTTTTCTGAACCAAAGCATGAATTTCGCGTGTGATGTTTTTGCAGAAAATCAACAACAAAACACACTTTGGCTGCCTAGAAGGGAGACTCGGCTAATGAACACCGTGATTCAAGTGTTTCCATCTGTCCCATGGCCAGGCACCCGCTCAGGGTTAGACTTTCTTTCAAAGAAAGAGGAATTCTCGGAATTTCTTGTTTTTCATAACACTATAGATCAGGCAAGCAGATCACAGTGTCCGCGGCAGGCCAATGACGTAGTAGAGCAGACAGTGGATTGGTCACAGTGTGTGATGGCAAAGCGACAGATGGAGCCCTAGACTGGGGTGTCGGAGAGCATGGATACCCTGGCAGAATCAGGGGGCCCAGCACTTGACAGGAGCCCTGGAATATGTAAGACTATCCGTAAAATTGGACAGGGGGACCCTAGGTAACATTTTGTCCGGGGGCCCAGAATTTGTAGGTGTGCCCCGGTTTTTGACCCTTTTCCCTGAAACATGGCCAAGGAACGTGCACGTGCAGATAGACGCGTCGGACAGTTGTGATCGCCCGGTGCACTTGCCTTGGTGACTGGGGACACGTGGTGCCTCTAGACATGACACATGTGAGCAAAGGTAACGGGAGGCGGCTGAAAAGGGAACCTTGAGGGGAGGAAAGGTTGATGTCGCATCACGCTGGCGTGTGCTTACCACAAGGATGACCTGCCGCCACCCCCCCCCCCCCCCCCCCCCCCCCCGTTTGTTAGGCCGGGCCCATTTTCCAACCCCGCGGCAGTGTGCCCTTTTCCCTTCCTGGGCGTTGCCCCCGGGGGGGGTTTTT
>JAODKM010000034.1:11964332-11975645 GCA_026780845.1 Petrocephalus sullivani
CAAACATTTATTCCTCCAGCGCCAAGTGCGAGTAACTGGTCAGTCCGGCACAGACTGCATCTCCGGTGTAGAAAATATTGTAAATCTCAAATGAACTGCAAGTAGCCTGCACACTTTTTAACGTATAGCATGGAGAGTGCTGTAAGAAAAACCAGCTCCGCTATCGGGAATATTTAATCCAGGCTAATTAATGATCACTGTGTGGACACGCCTTCATGAGTTGACAGGCTGTGTGTTCAAGCATATTTCTTTTACCCTCTCCGTTTTGTTTATTTACACTGCAAACTTTTTCTTTTTTTATTATTTTTAATAGCATTTAACAGATCAGTTATTATCTTATCAGTAAAACAGTGCATTATGAACACCTTATACATTTACATTTGCCTCCCCTCATTCTATAAGCCCCTGCTCATCTTCTAACACAGTAGCATTTAATCTGTAATTATGGTTTTCTTGGGAATGAAACATTTCTCACGACTGTACCAATGGGATATGATGTGAATTCCGAACAGCAGAGCTAACTAGCGTCAAGTCTATCTGTTTATTTGAAACAATAACTAAATAGTATGACAACTGTCATTTATTTGACCTCCATCTCTAGGCTGCCTACTCAGCAGCATTTTAATTGCGTACACGTTAACATAACGAAGAATATAATTTCATATGGCGATCAGTAGGCCTAAGTGATTCCGCGGATACATTTCCCGTTGCGGCAGAGCGTGCACATGGCTGAGATGCATGTACTGCAGCCAGACCCTCATGAAGGGGTCACAAAGAAAGACAGAGGAGGATCCCTCGACATACTCTGTCTCCTCAGTGTGTAAAAGAAAAGCGTGAAAGCTGACCCACTCCTCCACCCCCCCCTCCCAACCCGGAGATTCATTTCAGTCTGATGAGTAATATGCCTGACCCCATCCTGGTGCGGTCATTGCCATCAGGGGTATCCTTCCACAGGAGCGCGCTGCCGTCGATAATTCCCCACTCCAAGCTGTGCCACTTTTATTCATCTCTAATTCCTCCCAACCCCATTTTCCCATCATTCGGCCGGGAGTTCGGCCGTTTCCATATTCCTCAGTGAATTGTTTTCTACTGCAAAATTCTAAACCCTAGCCAGAGCAGTATTTTTGTTTCTCAGGTGAAACATGTAATTTTCAGATCACTGCTATCCATAATTCTCCTACAATAAAAAAAAAAAAACACACAATAATGAGTTATCACAGGATCACATGACAGATTATTGAGAACGAGATTTATATACTCAGCAAAGCCCTGGAGAAGAGACAGTTGATAAGGTCTACTAATCACATTTTAAGATGTATTGATAATGTTAGTGAAGATGAAATGGGGCCTTCTGTCAGAAAAAAAAGGAAAAAAATCGAGAGAGCTTCACATTTTTATGCAGCGCTAACAGAACAGAAACCAGAGATGGGAGGACATTGTTCTTATGCTCTATGCTAGCACATTAGCCATTCTAATTCTAACTTAGATGCAATATTTTGTAACTCATATAGAACTGAGGACAAATAATGAGGAATGAAAATCAGAAAACATCCCAGTGGCTTTGAATAACTTTCCAAAACAAAACAAAACTGACATATTAAATTAATACGCTGAATATGACCTGTGGATGGGTGACGGAACAGCTTCTTATTTCCTGTGATTGTCCGTTACCATCCCACATTCATCGTTTCTTTTGTGGTTTGTGGTGCAGCATCTGTGATGCATTAGCATATAAGTAATCCATCATTTTGTGTTCTGAGGTAAGATCTGGGCTGAACAAGGAGTGGGAACAGTTGGCCTGAAGTAACCCCTGATTCAGACAAGATGCTCCTTCACCATTACGTTGCAGAATGTAAGAATATGAATGACTTTGTAATAATGATAGGTCATATGTTGGTCAGTGAGCATAACTTAAAATTTCTGTGTCAGTTAAGAAAATGCACTTGAGGTGTCCAGTTCAGCTCTCAATGGGAGCCCTGCTGTAGCGACATTGAACAAGGCGGCTAACCAAACAAGAAATCTTCTCAACTCTCACCCTGGTCAGAGTTACGAGGAGGTCTGGCAGCACAGAGCACACGGCTGGGGTAGACCCTTGAGGGGACACTCACAGGTTACAGGCAAATTAGAGAACATCATTAGCCTAACTCCATGCCCTTAGGCCACAGGAGGAAAGCTGAAATGCCCAAAAGAAACTCGCTCTACACCAGGGCCACAAGCAGACCGTGTGCAGACCGTGCGCACACCAAGCAGCTCCCTGAGTCACCGTGCCACACGGGAAATATATCCCGCTATATAAATAAATGCCACAGTGATAGAGGTGGCAGCTTTGGTGTTTTCTAAAAACGACACATCTGGAAGAAATGTAGAAAGTCCTTGCCACACTGGGACTTCCACCGCCACTCACATGGGCAGAGTAAACCTGTAGTAGCCGAAGGTGGTGAAGTCAGAAGGAAACCCATCTTGTGGTTGAATATGAGAATATTGTCAGTTAGACCTCTTAGTAACTGCAGGCCATCTGCATTTCACATCTTTAACAAGGCACTAACTTTTGAACTAACTATTGAAGCACTTGATGCTTTTATAAAGATGATTCATCATCATGTGGGTTATGTCCTGTGTAAAATTAATCTGACGGCTTTATGTATGCTTGCATGTATGGTGTATTAAGACATATGCCGTGTTGTTTATGAAGGCGCTTAGGGTTTGGCTGTTGTGTCAGTGGGTACTATGCTGCAGTACAAATCACCAACTAAATTCCAACACTACCAGTTATCAGTAATGCTAATCGCTGCTCCAGTTACTACTGTGTGTTGCTCAACTTCATTACTACACCTCAGCTTTTTAATGGCACTTTAATATAGCAGATGAGCACAGCTAGTTTTTATGTCGGACATACTGGCCCAGAAATATTTGCCTTTTGAAAGAAGGAAGAGCACCTGGCCCCATGCTTCTACACTGAATGAGGAGAGACTGCCGTGGTTATGGCTATGTGGCTGATTCATGGTGTTTTAAAACAAAGATAATGAGATGGGTTTTCAAAACAAACAAAAAAAAGCAGGCAGATGTTGGTTGCATGAATGGGGACACTGCTCTATATTAACACTCTTTGCAGCGGCTGCTTGGGAAGGGGGAACTGGCCACAGAGCTCTGCGGGTTTCGCTTCCCATTGAAAACTGAATCCCGAATTCCCCCTGGAATATCGTGTTTCAGCAGCACACTGGCAGTTACGCAGACAGGTAAAATCAGATTGTGCCTCTACCAGCAGGATCCAGGGTATTCAGCAAATCGACCAAATATTTATGAGACTGAGGGATTTTTCTTGCTCCCCGTCTCAATTTTTGTTCTCCTAACCTGAAGCCTTATGAATCTGTAATCTTCTCTGATTCCTGGCACCTAAGAACAATAGCTGTTTGCCGCCTTTCTCTGCTGGTGCTTGGTGACACAAGCTGGTCAGGGAGACGTCACTGGGACACAGAGAGACCAGGATGACGCAGACTGCTGTGGACAGCTCTACCCACATGGTGTGCTGTATAACAAGCTCTCACGTCCAAATTGACTGGTATGTTCCTTCCCTCCGTGAATGAATATTATGACCCCAATACAATTTGCACTGTAAACATTATATATTATCTCTCTAAATATATATCTTATTATCCATCTAAAGATATGACATTTTTTATTCATTTGATTAATTTTTTCCATCTGTTGGCATTATTTATTTTACAAGAAGGGCTGTTTACAGTCAGTACCTCTGTCTTTTTTTTGGCATCATATGATTACCAAACCTTTCTGATTACACAATGGTCCAACCCAGTGGCCTTTGAAATGTGGGTTAGTAGTGAGGCCTGTTATGTAAGCATCCAAGCATTTTGATTAAAGAGCCATAATCAGGGGTCACGCACTGTTTGCATCACTTGACGTATTCAAACAGGAAAACCTACAAAACTGTTAGCTCTGAAGCTGATGAAGTTCTGGCTTTGTGGTGAGTGGGTGGAGACAGAAAAAGAATAATAAAGACCTGAAATTTGCTACCTTGGTAAGCTACCAAAATAGACCATTGAAATGGGTTTTAGATTCACGTAAAACCTACATGAAGCTACTAGCCTGATGAAGCTACTAGCTACATATCTCGTTAACGTTTTGTTGATAACCTCCGTATGGAGAAAATCACAAGGCTCAGTTCACCACCTAAAACAGGAAATCAATAGTCAGGCTAAAATCAAACAAATTAACTCTCTAGCTGCACTTAACATAGTTTAGCACATGTACTATAAATATATAGCTATCTGGTGAAATACTGATCTATTTTAGCTACAGTAAACATAGTCAGTCGTACAAAATAACATAAGTGGTGACAGGAATACCCTAACCCTCTGCATGCTGTCCCATTTTAAGAAGTCAGAGCTAAGCACCATCAAAATTCAACCATCTGCAATAGTGTATGCCTTAGACGCGGTGCTGTAAGGGCATATATGTGTACTGACCTTCAGCAGTGTATGTTTCCTTCAAAACTCCCTTTGCTACTACAATTCAGACAAAACACAGACTAGCAAAAGACAAAAGATTTTACAGCATTTAGCAAGTGGCTAGGCCCCTCTCTGCCATACGCAGAGACTTTGCTGGGCCTGTGTGATACAGAACAGCTTGGTTAATGATGATCGTGAAAGTCCAGCCTCACTAAACCCAATGGTTCTCAAGGGAACAACATACACACAAAATGTTTTAGAATTATATGCCGTATGTTAACCAAGTCTACACTTGACAGTGTACAACATTCTAGGAGTATCTATGATAATTTAACAGGGTGCCTTGTGACCATGAGCTGAAAGCGAGTTCAAGACAAAAGCCTCGGGCACAACAGGGCAAAAGTTTAGCTTTAAACGGAGAAGAACAGCTATGTAAGTGAGAAAACAATTCTTCCATTTTTCCCAAAGTGAAGAAAAAAATGAAAGCCTTGACATCAAAGTCATCATGAGAAAAACCTTTTCAGGTTATGTGTCCATGTCACTTGACTTTGGTAATAAGCTATAAGTCAAAAATGTTACATTAATATAATATGTCTTTATCTTTCTTGAGCATTAAGCTACTTACCTGTGAGTTAGTTTATGTTTACCTAATTCGGGGGAATCAGATCAAAGGGGTAATCTTTTATTTTAGAAAATATAAAGCAATTGCTTCAAAACAGAAATGTACATGTTTGTTTTTCTTCACATAGTACCTCTAGTTGCCAGTGAAAACAATCTGAACCCTCATAAACTACACCCACAAGTCGAATAAATCATGGCTGCAATCATGAATGGCAAGCTTATTTATTCTGTGTCCATTTATTTATTAATCTAATGCAAAGTCTTACTCAAAATTACACGCTGGGACCTGAACCATGCTTTCCATGTAAACTTCCAGAGTCCAGTAACTCAGGCTGCCACCCGTCTTCAGAAACGTTTCTCTGTTCACAAATGTGCCGCCTCATTTGTAGCGAGATAAAATAAAAAACGACAAAAAAACTGGTGTAAGCAAGGTGCATATTAACTCCTGACAGTACTGCAGTCAACCCAACAGAACAAGCCTTATAAAAGTGGAGAGTCAGTAAAAAAACACACACTTAACACACACTTTGGGTTTTTGGGACTTTGGGTCTCAGATGCTCTCCAGAGGTTTAGATGTGCGTCAGATTGCTCAGAATCGTCTCTGTGTATCATGATGGTTCTGACTAAATAAAAACAGCCCGACTTACTGCAGTGCCAAGAGGTGAGGGAGCACGATGTTGGCACCTCTTTGTCATTCTCTGCACAATCAGCAGTCTGTTTTACGTTTTGCTCCACTTTAAAATGTCCCATGGCTACTAAAAAACTTTCTATGCAAGTACTGTAAGCTCATTTAAGCAAAAAGGCGCCTGAAACCGCAGCTTGGGGGGGGGGGGGGTGTTTAATGGGAAATGTAGCATTGTAGCGAAGTTTATATCCACTTTGAATATTACTTTATATCTGCTCAGCATAGAACGTATATTAGGTTATTAATACGACGTATGTGACGGCACTTAGTCTTTTCAAAATAAGTTAGAAGCAAAAAATAAAGATTAATTAAAATAAGGTTCATTAGGTTTTCAGAAGCAATACTTGGAAAAAGGAACATGGTATAGTAACCACTAGCTCAACCAGTTAGTTTTTTTGCAGAGATGTAATTCAGGGAACAGGATGCTGTTGTGTATGACATTTCAAAACAAGGAAACCCAAACAGAGATGGAAACACTGAAACTCTGAACAACAAATAATGCTATCAACCAAAAAGATCAGAGGACGAAAATTTAAGGTGCTAGATTCTGAGAGCACCTCATATTAGAAAAATGATACAAAGCAAAATAAAATACTTGACACACGGTCTAAAAAACACTACTATGCTTACAATTTGATGTTAAAAGAGTATTTTCCTCTATGCATTTCAATAGTACACAATCCAAAAGCAAGAATTTGTCCTTCACAAAACTTCTTGGATGCTGTTCAATCAGCAGATCGTCTAAAGAGGGCAGATCATGAGTTCCTAGCCTCGGCAGAAGGGAGCATTTGAGAAGAGAAGAAAAAGGAAGGTTCTGGAAGGGCAATACCTGATCATTAGAGCAAAATGGAGGGTGCAAACCGCCCATCCCCCACCCCCCATGCAGGCCGCAGCAGGTCTGCATGACTCTCATCAGAGCCCTGAAAAAAAGCTACACATCAGAATGAGTGAGGAGCAGGCCTGTGAGTGAGAAGCAGGCCTGTGAATAAAGAGCAAGCTTGTGAGTGAGGAGCAGGCTTGTGAGTGAGGAGCAGGCTTGTGAGTGAGGAGCAGGCCTGTGAGTGAAGAGCAGGCTTGTGAGTGAAGAGCAGGCTTGTGAGTGAGGAGCAGGCCTGTGAGTGAGGAGCAGGCCTATGAGTGAGGAGCAGGCCTATGAGTGAGGAGCAGGCTTGTGAGTGAGGCGCAGGCCTGTGAGTGAAGAGCAGAGCAGGCCTATGAGTGAGGAGCAGGCCTGTGAGTGAGGAGCAGGCTTGTGAGTGAGGAGCAGGCCTGTGAGTGAGGAGCAGAGCAGGCCTATGAGTGAGGAGCAGAGCAGACCTATGAGTGAGGAGCAGGCTTGTGAGTGAGGAGCAGGCCTATGAGTGAGGAGCAGGCTTGTGAGTAAGGAGCAGGCCTATGAGTGAGGAGCAGGCTTGTGAGTGAGGCGCAGGCCTGTGAGTGAGGAGCAGAGCAGGCCTGTGAGCGAAGAGCAGGCCTGTTATGTGGGAAGCTATGGCAGAAACAGTCACATCCCTTTTTATTCCTCAGTCTCTCGCTCCCAACTAGCAGCGGCAGAAAATTTAAGCCATGAAAAATTTAACAACTACTATTTTATTGGTTCTTTCTTTTCTGCTTGTACAAGTTGCTTTTTTATTGTGGAGCGTGTCCAGCTGTTTTAAGCTCCTTTTCTCTGGTAAGGCCGGGTGCCCCCCCCCAGCCAACACAAAAAAGAAGTGGGGGCGTTGTTTTCACTTACGAAGTTTATAGTCGCCCTTAGCAAGTGGTTCAAGTGACTCACATCCAATAATGAACACGCTGTTTGCGCGGCTCTTTGGGTTGTCTCAGAGGCCATGTGGTGCATTGCGCTCGGCATTGTGGGAATACTCAAACCCCGAACTCGTGGGCCGGAACCTAGTCTTATTCACCAGACTTCTGTCTTTTTCCCCCTTATTTCAAACTGCTCCTCTGCTGATAGCTAGTCAGAAGTGTAGCGTGATACCCCATTGGCGGTCCGCAGTGGCCCAGCTCAGTCAGCACTTTTTAATCCTCTTTGAAATGTGTGAGCACCCCCTGAAACAAAACTGACTCCTTAAATCCTCACCTCTTGTTTACTTTGTATTATCTGAAGTAGAACATTTGCCAGAAACCTCATGCTTAAATATTACCCCATTACAAGTATGCAGTGTTGACTGTTTTGTTAAACAAACTGGTGTTACCCACAGTTGCTGGATCAGATGCCTGCTATAGCATTCACAAAAGAGCCCTGGAGAAAATGTGTTCTTTTCTGTCCAAATGTATTCCTGCATCCAGACAAATGTAACCTAAGAGAATAATTTGCACTATAACACCACCTACCCTCTACGCCTCATTACTGATATCACTTTTAAGTCAATTAGTCAATTAGCAGTTAGCATTAGCAGCTAGCATAACTGGATACAGAAGACAGTCCTAAAAAACCCTTGCACCACTTACCACAGCAGTCACAAAAACGTAAACCAGCTGGAGATGTTCGATCATTCGTCCACGTGATTACACTCCAAACCCGAAGCCTGCCTTTTAATGGACGAGCATCAATTGGGTAAGTGAAAAAGACTGGAAGAGTTCTCCTTCCACCTTTCATGGGATTTCGATCAGTCTTCCACAAGCAGAGACATGAGCCAGCCTTCTCAGGGTGATGGGAGCCTGAACTGAGATTGAGAGCCTCTGCAAAAGTTGGTTTCTAGGATGGCGTTCATCATTCAGGACATTCATAACAAATTGTATTGCCAAATTTCAAACTACCCTGCATTTTGTACTATGATGGAATGATATATATTCACATGTAAAGAAATCATTAGGTAATAATTAGCCTGTGGTATATAGCATATACATTTCTTGCATACTGTACAATCCAGGTCAAATTGCCACTCATGCGAATGACAAGTTCAGTCGACACACAGACAAGCCGGTTTGGCCTGTACCCTTTAGCTCGAAACATTATTATGAAGAGCAACATTCTGGAAATGCTTGCATGGTTCAAATACGGTCCAAAATTCATAATGCAAGCAACAATTACCATTAATACTGAAATGCATTTCAAATGTAATTACTATGGAAAATAAAGCAAATAAAAGCTTGATATCAGATGACAAATTTGTTCATTTTAAACCACTGTCCCAAATTTCCCCTCCCTTAAAAAACATTATCAAAATGTAGTCAATCAGAATTTTTCTCACTATTTATGTTGACTCTATGATGGGTTGGTGCCCTATCCTGGGTTGTTCCCTACCTTGCACCCATAACCACCAGGATGGGGCACCACGGTTACAGAAAATGGATGGATGGATGGATGATGCATGTAGTCAGTTTGGCAGGTGCTTTTCTTTATGATGTAACTGCGATGCCATACATAAATACCACTGTCCCGCTTGTGATCAGGTAAAACACCCATACGTCCCTGCAGTAGGGTGAGCATCACTAGTGTCTCCTGGACTGGAAACAAATGATAACATGTGACTCTCCCCCACTGCTATGTCTGGCTGTCTGCCCCCTTATTTAACACACAGTTGATTACTTCCCCCTGCTTGCCAAATTGTCTGCCTAATCCCTGACCAGTCGTTTTGTGTCCCATTCTCCTGCTACATCCAAGCTGCCCCAGGACCTGTTGGGTCAAGCTGTTCCTCAGCCTACGTGACTCCTCTCTCTCTCTGACATGGCGTTGCATTGTCTGTAATTAAATGGCGCACCTGGTGGGATATAATTAACGTATGGGGCTTTTGACACGGCAGCCAAAACAAGAGAAATTTTCACTCCTACACAGAACCCATATGTCTCACTCAGAAGTACACACAGGGATAGACTCTTACACACATAGCCGTATAA
Source organism: Petrocephalus sullivani (assembly GCA_026780845.1). NCBI lineage: Eukaryota > Metazoa > Chordata > Actinopteri > Osteoglossiformes > Mormyridae > Petrocephalus > Petrocephalus sullivani. Next base: position 11,973,945 of record JAODKM010000034.1, read on the forward strand.
ACATCCTCTCTGCCTGTCTCTCAGCTGCACTCTCTCTCTCTCTCACACACACATACACACACAAACACACACACATTCATGTACAGGAATATGAATTGCTGCAAAAACAATTTAAAAAAAGAAATAGCTATATAAGTATAATAAGCTGTACTTAACAGTACAGGTTCCCAACCCTTTGATGCTACCGGATCAGTTTACAGTGACTGGCAAAATGGCGGGATCAAGCTAAGGTTTAACTGTTTTAATTTCTTACATATGAGAACACAACGTGTGACTGTGGGGGATCATAAAAAATTAAAAATAAATAATTTTATTCTTGGAAATTAACAGACCCCTCTGCAAAACCCCGGGTCGGGTGGAAGACTGGCACCAGTTTGGTACCCCTACTTTTTAGATTTAACCAATATTTTATACAGAAATATATCAATAATTGCACATTTTCTATCATAAATATTCCTGCATGATGCTATAGATTACTTCCTTTAAAAACCCAAATGATGTTGAGGCCTGGTGACCATATGACTGTAAGTTTAGCTCAGGAAAGTCGGTTCAACGCAGATGGCTGAGTTTGTGCATTGACTATATAACATCCTTATCTACAGTTGAGCTATGAGGAAAGTGGGGGTTAGCATCGACCAGATACTGCAATGGTTCCGGTCAGTGACAGCCATGGACCTATCTGTGACGCATAGCAAAATGTACTGATGTCTGAATGGATGCAAATGATGCAAGAGCCAATAGCCAACAATTTATCAGCCCCACATATTTTTACATTTTATCTGACAATTGTAACTGTCGGCCGCACAGCTGTTTAAATACAGGCGAGCTGGAGCACAGAGTTTTCAGGAGCGCGGTGACCCTGTAAATAAGCAGCCTCCTGGGTAAAGCGTCCGCAGTGTGTAGACAAGGAGAAGTGACAAAGCAAATAAAGAAGTCGAGTCATATCTCTGCACACGCAATGTGAATAGCAACACATGTAAATGTGGGTATGACATTCTAACAAGGACAGGGTCTCTCTTGGAGAGTGGGACTGCCTGTAATTTGCACCCCTGGAAGTCACGGTGAGCCAATTTGCACCTGCCGTTTGGAGCCTTGCCTAAAAAGTCATGGAGGATGTTAGGGGTTCCATCTTTGAATAAGCCTGTGCACTCTCTTAACATCAAGTATGTTAAAACACAAACTTAATAACATTGCCATCTCTACATCTCTACACTCTGGCATTACGCACTGTAACTTAATCGCATAAGACATGCATGATGCAATTCCTGCTAAGCAAAACAAGCGAATCAACCCCTGACAAATATTTATTGTGTGCTTGTTTTGAAAGGCTGAAATATATCCTGTCTTTGGGTAATAGTGGGTCCAACTGAAATTGAGACCTGTGCTTCTGAAACGGCAACCACTCCCAGTATCAGCTTTGATGGCTGCTACCATAGAGTGCCGTGGACAATTCTGCCACCTGGTGGCAGCCCTTCTGCTTGCATGTCTAGGCCCGAGCAGAGAAGATGGGAGGGGGACAAATCGCTGATGACTGGGAGGCCTCCACTCTCAGCAAATAATTACACCACATGTATTAACTCGGCTTGACACTCTTTGCCTCTTGTATGCACTGCCCAGATTTGCGTCACTCCCCGCTGTTATTTTAAGGTCCCTTGCATGAAATGTCATTGCTGATGTCATCAAGTTTTCTTTGAACCTGTT
>JAODKM010000034.1:11975745-11989737 GCA_026780845.1 Petrocephalus sullivani
TCACTCCCCGCTGTTATTTTAAGGTCCCTTGCATGAAATGTCATTGCTGATGTCATCAAGTTTTCTTTGAACCTGTTCTCTCTTTAGTTCCTTCACTGAGGGCCTTATACAGCAGGAATCACCCAGGTTTTGTGTATACAATTAAATTTGAAGGGGAACATTCAAAACAGTATATATTTCCAACTAGTGCTTACAGTTAATACATGATGTGCACGGATATCAAGTGAAGTAATTTTCCTGTCATTGAACACACATGAAATGGAACTGTAATTCTTCAGAGCATTAGACAGCAGAACAACTGAACAATTAACAGACAATTATGTGCTGGTGGGAATAAAAAATAAATAAAAAGAAAATCAATACATAACAACAATGGTAGGAGTAAACAGTCGCGCAAAGACAGTATAGATGGTATATAGACAGTGCAAAATAACAATAACATTGTAGTGCAAATATGCATGAGGAGACATTTACATTAACATTTATGGCATTTTGCAGATCCCCTTTGCCAGAGTGACTTACATGAGTACTTACATGAGAAGTCTCCATCAGTGAATGCATTCTGCTACTGGTTCAACATGTGAGCATCAGTGTTTTGAATCTGATGCAGGCAGCTACAGTACACCAGTGGAAGGAATGTAGCCATAGTGTGGTGTGGGAGAACTTGGGAAGGTTGAAAATGAGTTGAGCAGCAGCATTCGGGATCAGTTGCAGAGGATGAATGACACTCAGAGGCAGACCTGCTAGGAGTGAGTTATAGTAATATAGTTTTAAGATGACAGGGGACTGAACAAATACCTGAGTGACCTGTGTGGTTAGAAATGGATAAATCCTTCTGAGGTTGAAGGGGAGAAATCGACATGAGCAGTAACAATTAGCAATATAATAATAATAATAATAATAATAATAAGTTTTATTTATATAGCGCCTTTCAAACACTCAAGGACACTTCACAATCAAAAAAAAAAAAGAAATAACACTTAACAAGGTAAGAAAGTTATAAACAAGACGAATAATACTCATTGAATAGATGTGTTTTTAACAGAAGTTTAAAATGGGTAACAGATTTTTCCTTACGGAGACTATGAGGAAGAGAATTCCAAAGTTTAGGACCTGTTATACGAAATATGAGAGGAAAAGGACAGGTGATTGTCCATAGTAACCCCGAGGTTGCGAGCGGTGACCGAAGGACAAATCAGAGCGTTGTCCAGGGAGATCAAATGATCCTGCTGTGGATATGAATCAGCTGGGATGAAAAGCATTTCAGTTTTTCTGGGGTTGAGTTTCAGCTGATGAGCCGTCATCCATGATGAGATGTCTGCCAGAGATGCAGAGATTTGCTGGAGACTTGAATGTCCGAGGGAGGAAAGCCGAGGATAAGTTGAGTGTCGTTTGCATAGCAGTAGCATGAGAACCCATGCGAGGATATGACATGGCCAAGAGATCTAGTATAGAGGGAGAAGAGAAGAGGACCAAGAACCATGCCCTGAGGGATGCCAGTGGAGAGTCTGCATGGAGCAGATGTGGATCCCTTCCACATCACTTGCTATGACCAGCCTTCTAGGTAGGAGGCAAGCCACTGCCATGCTGAGCAACAAATTCCAAGACTCATAAGGATGGACAGGAGAGTCTTGTGGTTCACTGTGTCAAAATGCTGCTAAAGGTCAAGAAGGTCATCAAAGAAGTTGGCAAAGTCTTAGCTAGTCAGAGAGGACGGAGCAGCGGGAGTTGGTGAGCTAAGTCATGATGATAAGAGGCTAGGGAGGATCATGTGCAGAGATTTCCAGATTGTCCTTGTAGTCTTAGCAGCAGTCACATCAGGAGATGTGGACAGGAGAACATGGTAAGAGGACAGATCTGTGTTGAGTTCTTTCCATTTTCTCCCCACAGCTCTTAATTGTCTTTGATTGATAAGCATGCATCCGATAGCCAAGGAGCAGGGTGAGTTATCTTCCGGGGTTTGGAAGATGGTGGCCAAAGGTGATCCATGGATGAAGAAAGTGATGAGAGGAGAGTATCGGCTGCTGACTCCACTGGTAGGAAGGAAAAGGAGTCAGGATCTGGAAGGTATGATAGAGTGCAGGAAGCCATAGATGAAAGGGAGACAGAGTGGAGGTTTTGTTGAGTGGGAGAAAAATATTGATAGCTGGGTTTAGGCAGCATAGGTAGGATAATTTTGAGACAGCAGCAGACCTGTATTAATACTCCGCCCAGCTTCCTGTGGCGTTTGAGAGAAAGCATAAGCAGAGGAGAGAGCTGCTGGTGTAGCCAAGTTGTCTGGGGATGTCCAGGTCTCAGTTAGAACCAGAAAGTCAAGAGTGTGATGGGAAGCAAGTACAGAGATTAAATCAGCGGTCTTAGACCTTTTTCCAACAGCATTTATGAGGTAGGTATGAGTTGAGAAGTCTGATAGCCTAGGGCAAAAAACTGTTGTAGAGCCAGATGGTGGGGAATGGAATGTTCCGGAACCTTGCTCCAGATGGAAAAGGGGTGCACAGGCTGTTTGATGGGTCTGAGGGGTCACGTGTGTTGGAGTGGGCTCTATTGCTGCAGCCTTTGTTATAGATGTCCTTCAAGGTAGGTAGAGAGGTTGCTATGACTGATTTCATAAATACTCCAAACATGTGAATTACAGCATGGTTTCATACATTTTTTTTCATAACAGTCAAATAAAAAACGTATATGACTAAAAATATATACTTAAAATATAGGAAATTACAGAATAAGCATAGGATAACCTTATTTGCTTCACAGTGGTCCAGCGAAGCCCATGCAGTGAGTTTCAACAGTTTCGACAAATAAAAATTAATTTTCATTATTTACTTTAGAATGGGTCAATAGAATTCTCAGGAATCACTGCATTGGAATGCAGAGCCAGCAAGGTAGCATGTTACACAGCGATTGAACGAATTTGAAGGTTAAAAATTAAATAGCCATGTTTCTTTAAACTTCCTCAATTAATTTTATATTGTCATTTTTCTGCATACCCAGGCAGATATATAAACAAAATAGACGAAAGTACAAATGAAAGGTAACACCAATACATCAGGATCGAATGCCAGGCACCGGGAAGCAGACAGGAAGACAGAGTTAGTAGGTGAACTCGATATTCCGTATTCCTCTGTGGCTCGGTATTGTGGGTCTGCACAGCTCTTTGAGCAAAGTGATTCTGAGCTCAGTCACATCTCACACAACTCAGTAGGCTAACAACTGGAAAAACCAAAAGAAGACAATGGCCTTTAAGCATAAAATCATCTGGGTTTCACCAAAAAAGGGAAATATGAAAATAAACTACAGATTCAGGGAAAAAAAAGACAAGTGGAGTCATATGCAGAGCAAAAATACAGTGGCTTTATTGACAATAAGTGTCAAGATACCCATTTCTCATTAAGATAAAATGGTAGGGGGATGGGATGTCTATTGTGAGTCTATAGTGTTTCAGGCAGTGTGAAGTCATCGAGTACAATCTGGAGTAATGACCACTGCAGTTTCGAGTATTGAACCAAGGTCACTCGTCAATGGCATCTATTCATGAAAAAACAGATTACAGCTTAAGTAATGTTTTAATAATGTTGGGGAAACTGGGCAGTCCCTCTGACGAAAATAAAATTAAAAAAAACATTGAATAGTGGGTGTGGTGATTCAGTGGCTAGGCTGTGAATTTTGTGAGTAAGTTCACCATGTGTTTATGTAGGTTTCCTCCCATGGTTCAAAGACAATGAAGGGGTTTGGTTACTTTGAATTGTCCTTAAAGTGTATGGGTGTGCCCTACACTAGGCGTACACTGCCTTTTAGCCAGTTGCTTCTGAGAAAATGCTCCAAGCTTGCCCTGCCATGACACACACATGGATTTATTTTTTGAGCCACCTAGTGTTAGGTTTATGAAACTGTTTTTCTGAGTTAATTTTCCTACTGTAGAACTGCTAAATAATACGTTTGCCACATTAAATGTTTAGCAAACCACTGAAACAAAAATTCTAATCTTGACATACAACAAACAATCTCAGATGCAAGAAACGTAGGTGACTATACAATATATATAGTAATATAAGGTAAACATGCCAAATGTTGAGCAGTAAACAAGTGAAGTTATTATTAAAAAGTATCACAAATTACAATTAAATACTCTATTTGAATTAATTCGGGAATACTTTATATTCACATTTCAAACAGCTCCTGGTTTTATCTGTCTACAACAAACCACTGACTATTTCAGACTAATGTGTGAATGTTTTAAATGTTTTAGTAAACAAAAATATTTGCATTCTCTCTGAAATTCCTTTGCAAATCAATGTAATGCAATGCAATTTTCTGAGGAATTTCTTTCTGTGTCCGTTGCACAACAATGCGGTCAACTATATATCTGTAAGACTGTGGAGTCAGCTCTTATTTTATAATAGGTGTACTATGACGTGTGAACTTAGGCTTCGTTTTGTTTACAATGGTTTGATTTTGTCTGCAAAATGCTGGGTTTCTCATCCCTGTCTCCTTCCTTGAAATCCATGTCTGCTTCACATTACTGCAATCCTGCAGAATGTTTTTGACACAAGCCTTTAGGAATCAAAGTAGGTCATCTGATTTGTTTAACTGGTTTTTTTATGTGTCAAATGAGTCATCACAATATAGTGCGCAAAACTCTTAGAAGACAAAGTCAAACCAAGCTCCAAAATTCAATGTCGTAGACACAGTTTGCCATGTTTAAATATTAGTTGCAAACTTTTCAGAATCTAAAATACTTCTTGCAAATGAACTTCTCCATATCATTCAGCTACATTATATGCTGTATGTGTACAGCTAATTTTGGACAACTTATGTCTTCAGTGCCATCAAATACACATTTAAAAGATATACAAAACTGATCTGATAAATATCAGCGCTCAACAGAAATCTTTCCAGGGAAACATTAACACTGCAATGTGCTTTGCAGTATCTGGCCATATAGTTCAGTTCATTTGTTAAATATTCGGCATTTGCTGCACAATCAAGTTCCCAACCTATTACAGAAACTACACATTGTTGCAGTTTGGTATAATAGAGATGTAACTGAGCCCTGCAACAGTTCATTAAAACATCACTGTCATCAATTTCTGAACTTAGCTGACAGGTTTCTTTCTGCACAGATTTGTCCTTAATATCAGGACATGCATATAATGATATAATGATGGATTCTCCATATTTATTTCCTTAAAACAACAATTGAATGTTACAGAAAAGACATGGGATATGAACTCCCCCTGGTGGAGGTAATGTATTAACGGTATACCTAGACCAAAACTGCTGGTACTGTATATTTAAATGAACATTGCAGGCTTAGTGGTGACTCTCTGGGAAGCACTGCGTTCGACTTCATGCAGCCGCTTACAACGCTGGCTTAAAGCGATGCATTCTGGTCTTGACGCAATGCACGATGGTTGGTTTTTGGCCAATCAGAAATGACCAGAATGACCAGAACGCATCATTTAAGCCAGCGCTGTAAGAGGCTGCATGAAGTCGAACACACCCACTGTTGTCTCAAATGTTCAAGGTTAGTGAATTTGAATCCCATCTGTGTGTGGCGTTTTCATGTTTTACAATATGATGTGTGTTTCCTCCCACCATCTAAAGACAGGCAGATGTAAACTGTCCATAATAAGTGATCAAATGCATTTGCTTAGTGATGGAGTGGTGTACTTGCCAATGAGTGTATCATGTGATGTCTGGGATAAGTTCTAAGCCAGTAGTCACCAACCCTACTCCTGGAGATCTACCACCCTGCAGAGCTTAGGTGCGGTCCCAATTTAACACACCTGACACAGATAATCAGGCCTTCAATCGCATCTCAGTATTACAGCCAACTATTCGCTTCAACATAGCCGGCTCTAATACTTATCTGGGGTGGTAGATCTTCAGGAGTGGAGTTGGTGACCACTGTGACCTTGACTGGCATAGGCAATTGGAAGATTGTTTACTGTTGTTGTTCAACATTTCTTAACTGGACTGTAAAATCCTTTACAATAATATATTAGATAACACACAAATCTTCTGTGGAATACTACAGTATATGGAGCATTAAAGTCCATATTGTGACATTTTGCACTTTGATGTAATACACTTAAATTTTGTACTGCTGTTTAAATTTTATGACATTATAGTAATTGCTAAATATTTTGTGTGGTCAGGGAAAATAAAACCTTAAACAGAACTATGTTTAATTTTCTGGTAACAAGTTAAAAACTGACGATATATGTTAATGAAACATAAACTTCAAAAATAGCCAGATAACCTGAAACTATTGGCCAGGGCATTGCTTCAAACTAAAAAAAGATTTAAATTCACCTCACTGGAACTTTAAAATAACAGAATTTTAACAGAAAACATTTATAAGACACTGAAGGTACACTCAGGGTACCAAGGGTACCAATTTTTACATTTGCTTGTCACTGTTCCTCAAACATCCTCAAGGTAAGAACAACATTAATGTACTCCCAATGGTACAAAAATGTTCCTTAGAGTCAATTTATGTACCTAAAAAGGTATATTTACCTACAGCTAGGGTACAATTGGTAGACCCTTGGGGGTACAGCCCCAGTGACAAGCAAAGGTACAAATTGATAACCATTCTTCTGAGGGTACTGAAGACAAAGAGTGGAAGATACACACAAGGGAGGAAGTATGGTTAATGTGGAGCACAAAGCAGCTGATACAGACTTTTGTAAGGCACCATTAATTATGTATACAAGAAGGAATGCTGTCACTGTGGATTTCCTTCTTACAGTTTCTGATTGCTGCCCCTTTCTGTCTTATTTACATTAAAGGGGCAAAAAATGACTAATTCCATCAGACAGCAGTGTGATACGGAGAGTGACACAGTGTCTATTTGATTGTAAGATTTGTCAGAAATTACTAGCAGGATGTATGTATCTGGAAATGAAATATAGGCAGATCTACTATATCTCAGTGCACGGGCCAATAGTTAAAGACAGAATTCTGCATTAAGTAACTATCAATGTAGTGTTTTCTGAACGTTATTTTTTTCTTGATGAGTGCATTTTTCTTCCCCTTTGATAAGTATAGAGGAAATCCAACCATGTTCTACTTCTGGTGACAGTAATAATGAAGTTATGGTAGCATGGTGTATAGCATAGAGTAGTGGTGGTAGTACTTGTAACAGTTTATGTGGTGGCTTAACTGACTTTGAGCATTATTCTGTGGAGAATTAGTTGATCATGAATCAGAAAACTAAGTATAGCTGACCTTTGGGTGTGGGGCTGGTTCGGTATCATATTTCTTCGGGAATGGATGTTTGTTCTAATCACGGAAATATGGCCTGCGGACTGATGTCATTTGCTCTGCGTATTGGTGCTGAGGGCTGGGCTGTAAAGAGAGAAAAAAAACAACTGGAAGTTCTGGAAATTTCTTATCCTCTTTGCCCAGTTGGTGTCACTTCTGAGCAGCATTTCCACAGTGCATGTTTATTTGGCTTGGATGAAGTGCCAACATCTTTTCCGTTTGCTTTTTCAAGGCCCTGCAATATGGAGTCCTCAAGAATCTCTACAGCGGATACCAAACGGATACTGACGTTTCAAGTAAAGGGACTGTAAAGACATTTTAAAGATTCATATAAAACAGCAGATACAGAGACAAAATAGATAAGAGTCTTTATTGTTTATTACATTGAATAATTTTTTTTAAATCCATATCCTGAAACCGCTTGTCCTATTCAGGGTCGCGGGAAGCCCGCAAACCATTAAACAGTTTTATTTAGTGAAGAGATCTCAGATACATCGATCATGGTGTTACTTTTGTCAACCAATTAGAAAATAGCACTTTGAATACATGGTCCTTCTATGTGGTGGGGGGGGGGCAACTGCCGTTTGGATCAGTGCAATATGATTTCGGACTAACAAATACTGATTCTGTGAAAATTATTTGTCCTCTAAGTCGCTATCTCCGTACGCCCCCCAGAAACTGCGAGGCCCGCCGTCACTGGCCGTTTCCGATGAAATGCCCGCGAACCGAAGCTGGGATATAAATAGGCCTGAAGCATATCAAAGGGTTTCCGTCCGACTTTTATTATGAAGCAGCTCGTCGCATTGTTCTGTTAAAAGACAGGGCACTCTCTTTTAGGCTGCTGCCAATTTTCAAGTATATATATATATGTATATATATATATATATACACACACACACACACACACACACACACACATATACATGATCAGGTAATCCCATAAATATAAATCAAATACTCAATAAAGAACCTGCCGAGTATGGACTTATGTTTAGAACATGTCAAACTTATACAAATACACACAAAGAGTCGTCAAATATCAAAGTGGTATTCCTAGAACCAGCACAGGCCTACGAATCGACGCCCGTCAAGAGGACCGAGCGCACTGTCAAATTAATGCCATATCGCTTAAAATGTACGTCATGCGGCGTGCATAATTCTTTTTTTTTTTGGTCGTATAGTCTGTCGGAAGCGTCTCCCGCCGGGATGGCGCTGGAGCGGAGAGGCGGGCGTGCTCCGCCTGGCGGCGCCCCGGCGCTCCGGTCCGGGTTTTGCGGCCGGCCCGGCTCGCTTTCGCTTTGAGAGAGCGGCTCATTGTGCGCGTTGTCCGTGCGGTGTGCATCTCGGCCACGACATTGTTGTGCCTTCTACAAAAGGGGAAGGAATTACATATTTTCTCCCCCCCTACCCCGATATAGCCGTTACTCCTTTGTAAAAGACACATTCGGGGAAGTGGCACAGCGATGTCTATCAGCGTGGAGTCCGGGTTTTCCAGCGAGGAGGTGCTGAATGCCCACTTTCCCCTCCACCGGGCGTGCAGAGACGGCGACGTCGGCGCCCTGTGCTCGCTGCTCCAGCGCACCGCGAACCAGGCGGACCTCGTCGCGGAAGACTCTTTTTATGGCTGGACACCCATTCACTGGGCGGCCCATTTCGGAAAGGTGCTTATTTGACAGCTTTTTGGATGTAACGGTAGTAAGAGAATGTGATGCGGTGGGTAAAATCGCGGAATAAAACCAAAAAAGAGATCCGTTTGGGCAAAAGTGTTTTTTTTTTGTATGTAATGGATTTAATTTAACTTCATTAAGGGGTTTAAAATGAATGCTTTGCCGCTCGTTAGGCTACAACTTTGCCGAAATAAAGCGTGGCTCCCCGATACGCAGCACAATACGCTACTGTTTAAACAGCCGGCCGCTCGCAGTCTTTGGGTCCGGGCTCTGCCGAAGCGGTGCCTTCCCGGCATAAGCGGTACCGGGGAGAGCGGCCGCGGCTTTCGGAACTGTGCGGTGAGCACTTCGGTCCAGCTGCCCTAAAATGGCTCGCTGCCTGCCATTGTAGGCGGCTTCGCTGCGTCCCGGATTAACCTGCGGCAGCCTGTCTTTTTACATGCGCGCTAGACGAGGATGGAGGCTCGCTTCGCGGTACATGGGGGGGCCGGGGGGGCCGGACTGGCCGTCTGGGGCCGGCGAGTACGACAACCGGGAACCATTTAAGCCCCGGGAGGAAAGAGTCGCTGGCGAGATGGCAATTAAGCTAATGAGGCAGCCCGGCGTGGGCGGGGCTGGGCAGTGATTGGCCGAGTGTGGACCAATGGCGTGATACGCGCCAAAGCCGCGGTTTTGGGTGTAGGAAAAAACGACGAGCGGCGGCCGCTGTAACCAGGAAGGCGCTAATCTGCCCGGTGGCGAGCGCTGAGAAGGCGCCACCTGCGCCGCTTTAAAGTTATTTGTATCCCCATTGAGGGCATTGTTACCGCTGAAAAGAGTAAGACTTGCGTGAAAGGCCTTGCGCGCTCCTTACGTGCTCCTTACGCGCTCTTTACGTGCTCCTTACGCGCGCCAGCTTTCCTGAAGTATCCAAATTGATATATCATTTATGTAATCGGTTAGATTACAGACTAGAAATGAGTGGTGGTGTTTGCATCCTTTTTGCAAGAAAATTCTGCTAATGAAAAGCAACATGGCAGAAAGTAGCAACATTTTATAACTCTGCCATATTTGTCATACTATATATTGTCATATTAAAAGGAATATTTTGTCTGATCCATTCTGTGAAATAACTGAAAGAGCGGCATGTTATTTTGGATTTATATACCCATGACTTTGAATAATTTTATCTCTGCCAGCAGAATTGAACGAAACCTAATTCTAGTGCCTTCTCAATTTTTACTGAATTGTTCACCATGTTGGCTCATGTTACTGTTCGAAGAAAATTTTCCAATAACTTTGTATCTGTAATTTTTGTTGTTGGTTTCTTGTAACAAGGTCATCACAGGTCTCAAATTGGTTGTGATGAACAGTTAATTGTTAGGCTAGACAACTGATTGTGAAGAAGTAACCATGAAATCTGTGTCTCGTTCCTGTGACAGGCCACCTTTGCATATTTTTGCTATGGCTTCAATGCACTGAAACAGTGAAACAGGCGGCACAAGCTAGCAATTATATTTTTCTGAAGGTGTAGCTAGAACTTCTTTTAGCGAATCATTATTGTTAAACAGTTACCTTAAAATGTATGTTGTTATACTTACCCTTAAGTACTGTGGTTTGCATGTCTGACAGGAAAACAGTGCTAAATGGAAACCCGGACCTGCTGTGGTCTGAGCATGTCCTGCCAGAGGACTTTGCAGTCTGATATAATTTACATGCATTCCGCCCATTCCTGGATGTTTCGGGTGATGTGTTTCTGTACCAAGAGGGTATTATTGTTGCCGGGAGACCCAGAGGGAAGGTTTCAACGTTTGATTTACTGTTTCAGTGGATTTTTTGAAAGCCCAGTACATTTTTCTCTGTCAGTTCATTTATGTGAGGTTATGGCCAGCGGCCTGTATCACGAATCTGGCTTTCATGCTTACCCGTAAAACTTGACGGATTTAAGGTACCACAGTTTAAATGGACTTTATCTTCGTTCACCTATGTTTAGCCCAGACTAAAGTCAGAATCTTTAACTCCAACAAATTGTCTGGCTAAGCAAGAAATTCTGTTTTGTGATACAGGCCCCAGATGTTTAGCCATTGGAACTTGCACCATTTTTGTGATGCTACAGTCTTCCCTGATATTGGAGTGGCACTTGTTGAGATAAGTGGTAATTCTGCCTTCTTTTTTATCCTTCACCTTTCAAAAGCTGGAGTGTGTTATGCGTCTGGTGCAAGTTGGCAGCGGTGTGAATGCTGTGACTACGAGGTTCGCCCAGACACCCACCCACATCGCCGCCTTCGGGGGCCATCCTGAATGTGTGCTGTGGCTGTTGCAAGCTGGGGCTGACATCAACAGACAGGTCGGCCTTCCCACAACTACACCTCATGAGTTAATTGTGTTCAAAATGCACTCTTTGCTCGTTTTGCACATCAATTTTGCTCACTGGCACCATGACATTCCATTGTGTGTGTGTGTGTGTGTGTGTGTATGTGTATATATATATATATATATATATATATATATAACACATATAAAACAACTTGTTTAGCTGTATATTTATTGTATTTATTTTTGTCTGTATAACCATATCTGTCGTACCATGGAAAATTCTTTGTGCGTGGTTGTGCTTCACGAAATTAACCCTGATTCTGATTCTGAAACTCTTAAGCAGGCAGAATCTTACCTCTCCCAGACTCTTTAAAAAAAAAAACACTTGAGTATTCTTCTACCGCTTTCCATGCAACGAGAAAAAGCAGAGGATGTGGCTGCGTAAATTAAAGAACCTTCTTCACAATTTGTTCATGTTTAGAGTTGGGATGTAATGGTACACAAAATTCACGGTTCAATTTTGTCTCAGCTGGGACAATGGACTTTATTCTCAGATTCTTTTATTATTAAGATCGTAAACACAATTGGAGAAGTTGTAAACCAGAGACATTGTGTCCGTTGATGTCTGAATAACAACACACACTTATTTGCACATTTAAAAAAATATAAAGTAAATTTTAAAATTGGAAACATCATAAAAAACATAATGAATGAAATCCTGTGTTCTCTGATACTCTGTATGGTTGCTTATCTATAGCTAACTTTGCTTAAATGCCGACGAATTTGCTTGGGTTGTACACACACTCCTGTGTTTTCAGCAACATATCCACATTGGCATAATAGCTGGACAGCCTTGGTTTTACCAACTACACTCTGTCCAGTGTGTCATTTATTAGGAAACCAAAATGTTCCCAAACTGCTGATTGTGACAGACTGTAACCAGGATTAGCCGTAACAAACCTATAGCCACAATTAACATGTTTAAAAAAAGGTACTGCCATTGTCAAGAAATGTTTGTTTACAATGTGCTTCATTGTGTGTGCCGAACTGCAAATGATGTTACAAACGTGCACTGATGTATCAATAATTCTTCCTGCTAGAACAGCTGCACTCATCACTATTTTAATTAAAGGAACTTAGTTCCATATTCACCCTCAACAGTGTCTTGCTAGAGAAATAAGTCATCGTGAGTAATGTAACTGGCTTCGCCACTGTGGAATGTTTAGACCCTCTGGCCCTTTGTCGTGCGATACATCAGACTTAAGCGGTGGATTACAAGAAACATCTGATTTCATATGATTGTAACAGTAATGGGAAAGTGCATATTTTTTAATATTTAACCATTATGGAATGTCTGAAAAACTTTACCTAAGCTGGCAAATGTTGAAGTAATGCCCCGGGTTGCTAAGGATGCCCTTCTTATCCTCAGTCTTGACTGCTAGGGTCGTGTTTCCCAAGCCAGTCCTCGGGGAACCCCCCGACAGCCCACTTTTTTGCTCCCTCCCAGCTCCCAGCCAGTCAGGAACATCAAATACCTGGTACGTGCTGGAAGTTGAGAGGAAGCAAAAACGTGGACTGTCCGGGGTTCCCCGAGGACTGTCTTGGCAAACACTGTGCTAGGGGAATCCCAGCTTCACACAGGGAAGCTCATGCTGACATGAGTGTCGTAGCTCTCAGTAAAGGTGGTCTGGCTGATAGTGGGGAGCTCACACATCCCTATTTTAGTGTCAGAGCAGCAAGCTTATTGCAAATTGTCCACCTATGCGGATCTTCCAGGTGAATAACTGGGCTCAGCCCAGATACAGGGTTTATAGATCCCAGCCTATGCATTTCTGAATGGTTCTGGGGCCAGCTGCAGATGGGCAGTTCAGATCAGTTCAGCGGATCCTGTTTAGGTTGTGCAGTGAACACTGTTGTCTCGCTCTGTGATCACCTTAGAGGCTTATGGATTCCTGTTTATGACGGACTGAACTTGTCTCCTTCACACTGTGTGCCATTATTGTGTTACCTTTGGGTTTCTACAGATCCCTTGGATTTTAAATTGTGATAGAAGTCAAAAGTGGCCATGTAGAGCTGGTATGGCGCTCTGCTAACATCGTGGATTTGGCCGCTGTACTCTTTGTTGCCTTCATGGTCCAGTCCTCTTTTTTTTTCTTTGTTTTTCCCCCTGGCTGCAGGACTATGTGGGTGAGACCCCGATCCACAAGGCAGCCCGGGCTGGCAGCATGGAGTGCATAAAGACTCTTTTGATGCAAGGTGCCAGAGCCGAGTAAGTCTTGCGCCACACTGAGCTTGCTCACACTCGACTGTACTGTGCTGTACATGTAATGACTAAACAGGAAGTGACTTTATGGGGGGACGCCATCCAATGCTCCAGATGTGGTTTCGTTTACCTGTGCATGTTTCAGTACCCTTGGTAACAGCTTTCCAAACAAATTTAAGTGTGAGAAAGTTTGGAAAAACGTCTTGACTTCAGGGGAGGACTCGCCTGAAAGGGCTCAGCCCCAAGAGTAAGATTTTAATCTTTTTTTTTTGGCAGTGCTAAGTCCTTAACTGACCAGACAGGCTATAAAGCAGTTGTTTTATGTCTTTGCTTATTTTTTTATTTGGATTATATCAAATCCATCAGAGGGGAGGAGAACAGATGTGTTGCAGGCATTTATTGCACTTTTGAGGTCGGAAAGGTATAATAAATCTTTAGTTTTTGAATCAATGTAATGCCTGCAGTGAAATGTTAGAAGACAATTTGGGGGGAAGAATC
>JAODKM010000034.1:11989837-12005690 GCA_026780845.1 Petrocephalus sullivani
GTATAATAAATCTTTAGTTTTTGAATCAATGTAATGCCTGCAGTGAAATGTTAGAAGACAATTTGGGGGGAAGAATCTGATTGGATTGTTTTTTTTCCCCCCCTTCTACTGCCCCTGCCTGGTCACTCCATGCTTCACTGCTATGCCTCAGATCTGAGGTCATTAAACAGCTTAAAAAGGACTTGTTTTACGTGTGAAACCACATCATACGGCAGCATTTGGTGGAGTTCCTTTTTGAGCCTATGATCTTACAGTCAAAATAACTCTACCTTACAGAATTACATTTGTTAATGTATTATTATATTTTGCTAATGTAATTGCAGAGTATTTTAGCAAATGCATCTTGCGTTAACCTGTAAAGTTTAAGTGTTTTCGTTTTAGCCTCAAGTATACCTTGATAGCTGCTTCGAAGGCAAATGCACATTTCTTCATTAATTAAAAGATTTTAGGTTTTTTTCCGTGCACTTCCTGAGAACATACTCTAAAATTTCCTTGTTACCATTTGATTGGAAAGTCTGAATCCTCTTTACTGACTTGAGGCTGTGGTGTTCTGCTAATGCCCCCCCCCCCAGTACTTTGCTCAGAACAATAGTATACTGTTCATGTTTCTCTGATTTTCTCTCGTTGAAGTGCATCCTCCAGAAGAACAGTCACTCTCTCTCTGGGTGCTGTACCTTTAATTACTGTCCATTTGCAGACCTCTTCTGCCCTTCGAGTGCAGGGAGGAGCAGTTCAGTAACTGCAGCAGTTCAGGAACTGACAGATTAATGGCTTGAAGGTCCTGCCGGCCCAGATCTGCAACACTGGCTTCCAGTAGCACAGGGGGACACGAGGGAAAGAAACAAACTCTATTGTATTATTTTCTTTTTAAGTGATTGAAAAAATGATCTTACAAGGCAGAATGGGCAGTGAAACAATGTTTTAGTTCATTTTTCCCACCTCTCATGCTAACGGAAGCAGGTGGGTTGGTTTTGTTTAAGTTTAGAGAAAGCAATGTCATCATCACTTATAAGGCCTGGTGATGATTTCTGAGCACTGGACTGAGGGAAAGTTGTGCATTTATTTATTTCTATGCCAACACTGCAGCTTTTGGTAACCAATGGACTGCTGAAAGGGTTTGCTCAAATTTATGTCTGTGGGGTCCTGTATCTCATGGCTAAGTGCTTTCCCTGTACACTAACATTTAAGTGGAGGCAAAGCATTTTAGCCCGCACTCTACATAAAGCATAAACAAACAAAAAAGTGAAGCAGATGCCATCCGCTTACCATTGCTGTATTTGTATAGCTTTGACCTGTCTCCTTGTCAGTAAATGGGATTTCATACATTGTTCACAGTATTGCCAGTTTCTGGTTATGACAGCCATATGAGCGGGTATCTTCATCCTGTTCCACAGATTCTCTTGGCTCTGCATGATCTCAGATGAGGTGCTGTTTTGAGTACAGATGTTAGCAGCTAAGCTCTATACACAATAAGCAACAGTTTGTAGTTTGCTTATCAAAGAAGTTTTTGCCAGCACCAATAAACAGGTCATTAGAAGAATATGTTTCAGCTATAGTATAGTATAGTATAGTATAGTATAGTAAGGTAATAAACTGGCTGATAGTGAAAAATGAAACGTAACGTAATAACATTACAAAAGATATGATTGTTCTACAGTTATCCTGCCTTTTATTCCGCAGTAATTCAATTTGTCCTTCCAAATTCCTAGGCAGCTGTAGACAAGTAGTTCGGCTCTGTTTCCCTACTGTGCCGGTTTCTACTGGACACTAAAATGTCATGAATTGTGTGCCATAGCATTGGAAAGGCGGTGATGTGCACGCTCGAGGTCGCAGATGCTTTGCCTGCCTTGCCGCCCATCAAGGGCCACTCTCCTCTGCATTATCGATTTGTGGCAGAGCAAAGTAAAGAGAGGCCGTTCTTAAAGATTCGTGCTCAGTCCCAGTGACGTGACATTACTCAGACCCAAATGAAAAGGCACATATTGGTTGCTGCTCATGTAAACTTAATGAATCTTATCATATTAAATTGCTGGACCGAATGTCCATAGATTGAACAATTCCAGATTAAGCAGATAACATAATTAAACAACTGGAATCCTTTTATGGCTTGCTTTTAGGACTTGTGAAATTAATTTGGACAGCGCCTAATTGGAGCCTAGATATATAATCCATGCTTCATGCTATCTGTGGAACAGTTGCAATATACCCACTTTCTGTCATACTTAAGAAAATGTCGAAAACACCCAGACCAGGCTGAAGTCCTTATCTAGAAATCAGTAGTAGGTTTACATGCCATGCTTGTTCCTTCAGCATTTGTACCTGTTCAGATAAACGGAGTGCTCGTTAAGGGACCTCCAGAGATACAAATTGTCTACTACAAAAAATCCAAGCAAAATTCAAGCACAGAGCCAGTTTAAAGAGGTAACGGAACCAATAGAATTGCATATTCCATCAGGTCTGCCGTCTTCATTTCCCGTTGTTAGTTTAGCAGTAAGCAAAGCACATCTTGTTAAGTGGAAGTTGGTTTCAAGTCAGGCCATTTCTGGTTGTCATAAAGCGTGGAAGTGGTCAAATCTTTTTGTGAAAGGTGTATGGTTATAGCAGAGCCAATGTTTAAAGCTATGCATGTATTGCTGACATTTTACATTTGACAATTAGAATCACTGCAAGAGTTTTGTTATTCAGCATTATCTTTTATTAGCTAAGAATACAATGTGCTGTAGCTAATTTTAAAAGCTACCTTAATTTGACTTTTACGTGAATCCAGAGTAAATGGCTGTATTTTGCCATTTTTAGTAGTTGCTTGGCTACTGCAGGGTTAAACTAGATTTTGGGATACCCAAATCTTTTTGTTACATACACCAGGTTATATAATGCCTTTTCAGACATTCCAAACAGGACATGGCATGTGAACTTACTATGCGTATATGGATTTTAGTGTCGGAACTGAAACCCTAAATCCCGGAATATTTGATGTCTTTTTGAAATGATGAAATGTGCATTCATTTATTAGTTATGACTATACCTGAGTGACTGTTAAGTGTTTCTGTTATTAATACTGCAAGGTTAATTTTTAAAGCATGTTGAAAGTATCTTGTTACCTGTTGTTGTTGTTTTCCTTTGACAGCTGTAGTTCATTTTTACGTTTTGGAAGCCAGTAAACTCCTAGTTTCAGGCTGGGAAAAGGTAAAAACACAGATGTAGAGAGCAGTTAGTTTTGAAAATGCTCATGATTGTGTTTTGATCTTCAGCCGAATTTAAAACTCATTAATTGTAAGACAATGTTTTTAAATCACAAATAACAATGTATTAATGTTTTCCACCTAAATAGGCATTCGCTGTATTCCTATTGCTATCTTATGAGTAATCTGTTCTATTCAAACCATTCTGAAAACGATAAACTTCAAGAAATTAAAAATCTACAGTTTAACTTTTAAAATTAATAATTAATCTCTATATTTATAAGATTGAGGAAATATAACTATTCAGTATAAGCTGTTTGCATCTGGTACTTCCAAGTCCTGAGTGAGCAAGCAGACATTCCCAAAGATGGAATAACCAAGTGTAGCCTGTTCTGGGAAACATGCCACTGGCTTTGCAACCCGCAGCCTCCTGGGAAGGAAGATTTTTTTCCCCCACTTTAAAGTGGGTGGAAATTCTGCTTATGAAATTTGCCTGGTCTTTCCAGCTTTTTTTGGCTTAATGAATAATAATAATAATAATAATAATAATAATATTTATTGTTGTTAAGAATTATTGGGAATATGCTTTGGATATGGACAAATGAAACCAGTTTTTCAGCCTCACATATACTTCTAGGCATTCTTAAAGCTGCCCTAAGTCTGGCGTCTCTGTTTTGGAGATGTAACAAAATAAGAAATCATCAATGATAAGTTTTATTTATGTAGTTTATTTCTGCTTTTCCCTCCATGTTTTTGTGAATACTTTAATTTTAATGTACCTAGTACAGAAATAATATTTTGATACCATAATTACACAGCGACTACTGGGCTTGATGATGTAACCATCTTGGCTCTGGGGTTTGCTGATTTCTGTGCTTGATTAGTTGCATGAAAGATGGATGCACATATTAATGGGCCTGTAGTGTAGTGTACTATTCCTGTACCTTTAATGCAATAGCATGATTTCAGCCATTAATACTCTCTCCCTATTCTTCGTTCAAGGAGGCTGTTTGGTTTGTGTGTTTGGGCTCCCAACATTTCTTTATTTCAGTTGAAATGCAAGTTACACCAGGGCTTTGTGAAGTACCTGACAGCTGATACCGTGGTTTGTTTTTAATGCTATTTATCATAAATTGCCATAAATCTGTCATGTTTATCCTAATGCTCTAAAACGTTAGGGAATTAAAAAATGTATTTTTAAAATTGCTTATGTAAACTTATTTTGTTGAAATTAGATAAAATACTTTAAAATCTAAAATTTTAAAATGCTTAACCATTTATTTACACATCTGTTTAATTGGTAATTAATTCGTTCTCTTCGTAATTTTCATACTTATACAGCCAACCTACAAAAATAACCCAGTGTTATATTTGATTCTACAAGCAATATATCATTAATTCTAATGTAAACCCTAAATCTCATTGCATATAATTAGCACAACCAACTCCGTGTGCTTTAATTAGTTTTGGAAGTGCTTTTTCTTAAACTACGTTCCACACACTTTCTGCAGAAACTCAATTGAATTCTCAAACTGTTTTGGCTATTTTCCAAAGCCTTTTCAATGCAACCTGGTCAGATTCTGTTCAGTTTTACGCTAGAATGTTGCTCGCTTTAACTCTTTCTATCCCGTTAAATAATTCGTGGCATATCCATCACAGACAGAAATGGAACATGATGGACTGCAAAAGTCAACCAGCTTCTTACTGGTAAAGTTGTGTTAACCTTCCTTGTAATGGCTTGGGGTGAGTTACTGCTAGACGGGTGTATGACAAATACAGTCTCCGCTAGCTTGGAAACTTTTAAAACACTACTTTAAAAGAAGAATGGCTGGCATTCTTCAAGGATCCAACAGCCCTGTCTGTTGATTCGGCTAATGTGAACTCTCTGCCATTAAGAGAATTCCAGTCTTGGAACTGGACACTAAAAGTGCAGCTGTTTAGATCTCTCTCACCTCTTCCTATATACAACCCGTGCTTTTAATATTGAAACTCTCAGAAAGTGTGTGAGTAGAAAAAAATGCATAATTTTATTGAGAAGCATTGTTTAGTGAATATCTCACAATTTCAAAAAATTTCTAAAATCCGGATTAATATACAGTACCCAATTTGTAGACAAACACCTAAAGTTTTACGTAAATAGCTCTTAATTTGTTTATAATGTCAGTATGAATTTCGTTTTCCAAAACATTCATTCAATGTCTAAACATTCAATCTGAAATTTCTGTGTAAACGTGCAGTGCAGCAAAATGAAACATGCTGACCATGCCAGACAGCATGCTGTCTTGCAGTCACAACCAGCAGCTTTCCCCTTTGTCTGATCTTCTGCTTTGGATCTATCATAACCTTTTCCCAGAATTATCAGAACCTGAAGATGAGTCTTCCTTCATCTCTGATTGGACCATTCTCAGGAACTCCAAGATGATCTTAGCTGGTAAATCTTCTCTTCCCAGCCACTTGTGAGTCTGACCCACATGCATTAAGATGGTGTTCCCTGAACTCCACAGAAAGCAAGAAAATGGTCCTTAGAAGGAGAATTTCAAAAAGGAAGACCACGTTTTTTTTCTGGATATTGGAAATTGGAACCTTTGTGTTCTTTTTGTGTATACGGCATACCCTGATGCCTGAGGAAGCCCATTCCTGTTGTGGATTTTGAAGTTTGCTTGGGTGGTATGCAGTCTGCATTCTTATTTCTTGAGGCCTGACCTGTGGACTTCTTTTCATCTTGAACGTAATAATATCTTTCCGCCTGTGATGTCTCAGGTATTCTGGACCGTATCACCGATAAGCTTATTCCAGCCTGTTTGGGGATTTCGTTGCTGTTTTAGTGACCTATTTTTGCTCTTCTGTCAAAGACAATATGATTCCCCACCAGTTTTTTTTTTCTTCTAATCTTGTTTTTAACATCTCTTGTTCCAATCTTGTTCTTCTCCAAAGTTTATTTACACAAGTCTTTCATCTGTTTGGGTATCATTGGTGATGAAGTCCTTCTAGCAGATGTTCTGCTCCTTCTTGGACATTTCAGGTCAGTCCTCTGAGTATCAGTCTCACCAAACCTAATCTCTAAGGCCGGTCTTGAGCATCTCTGCTGTCGACCTTCTGATACAGTGACTTTATAGTCTTGTTTTCTTTTGGCATGTCAGCTGCGTTTCATTATGCTTGTGAGTTTACATTAAGAAATTTAATCAGATAAAATCCCGAAGCTTTAATCAACAAAGTGCAAAATGAGTGTAAAACAAAACCATGGCCCCATTTAAAAATTTGTTTAAAAAAATATCTGGAAAATCTATTGGATTCCCTTAAACAATTTAACTTTTGCATCACATAAAGTCCAGGACAGATTTCTTTTATTTTTGGTTACTCTTCTATTTCATGAGCTTTCAGCCTGTTGACTGTTGGAATTCTGTCAGGTGTTACAAGGCAGAAACTAGGCTCAGATATCAAGTGAGATTGTAGCTATATCTAGGATTAACTGTGGCCCTGAATTGTCTACATAAGATTGCTGCATACAGAACTGTTGTTTTTTGAATGTTACTTGCCGTATTAACCCTTCTTGCTAAGATGTTTTTTAATCACCTGTCACCCTTTCCCTCATGAAAGTGAGATTATTATAAACTGCTGCGAATAAACTATTAAAGATGTTACAAAAAAAACGAAAAGAAACGTACACATCTTAATGTTTTGCAGCTATTGAATTGGAAATGACTTGATTTTTTCAAGTAATCCTAGAAAGGGGGAGCATTCCAAATAGACACTGCTGAGTCTGCCACAAGTGCTTCTGCGAAAACCTTACAGTTGTGGCATTGAGTGTTCTCAGTATCGCTACGTATCTACACACTGGCAAACCGTTGAGGTATTTCTTGCGGTGATTGGTTTTAATGCTAGGAATACAGTTAAGATAGTCTTGTTTAGACCTGCATGCTTTGCTTATAATCTAATTGTTTAAAACTTTTATTTTAATTTACTTTATTTGTAATCTAACAGTAGGAATACATTAGCTCAGGTCTAATCAGATATGTTTGTCACTTTTCAGATGTAAGCATGGTTATAGCTTTTTTTGTTTCTGAAGGTGATATGTTAGAGAGAAACAGCTATGGCAAGAGTTCTATGTGTATGCAGATCTGAAAAGCAAAGCATTTCAGGAACAAAAAATTAAATGCTTCCTTTTTCTTCTCCAGGGCAAGTGATGATATATTGTCTGTGATCTATGATTGTAATGTGCAGTGTATTTTGTAGCTCACTTCTGCACATAGCATTTTTTCTTTTCTTTTTTGTAAGAACAGCGGGTCTCAATCTCATCGCTTTAATTTATAGGGAGGATTGTTTTATGCATGCATATTCTCTGCGCTCTTTTAGCTCAGATATTTTCTTGTCTGCATTCATGCCAGCAAAAAAATGGGCCCGCACTGGGAGTAAGCCAGACACTTCCTGAAAACTGAAATTGGATCGACTGGTTCTCCGTGCTGTATCAGTGTGTGCTGGACCATTTTCATGACTAGCATTCACTGGGTTTTTGGAAGGGAATAAACCAGATCTGTTCTGTTGCCTTCTGCCTCTTTCAGGATTCTGTCTCTGCCGCTTGATGGAGTGGCATTCCATTCTAACGATGTGTTGGCTTAAATAGTGCTCTCGACAATTAGCCTGGAGCCCTCAGAAACCTGGACTCATTTCACCAACCCTTGGCTGTAGACCATGGACCCTGCAAAAGATAAGTCGCACTCAGTTAAATGCAGTGCAACTGTATTGCACCAGGTAATTTTAACCTAGTTCTCATTACATGGGGGGTACTGGTCCTCCAGATGGGTCGGATACATCTCTGTAGTCACGTCACATGGTGTTTCAGAGATCAGCCACATTAAATTATGTTCTTTAAATCTTGCAGGACCTGGGATGGCCATCCCTACTTTATTACAAGTGGGATTGTTTGCTAGTGAGTGCCTGTAATTTGTGTGATGCTTAGATGCTTATGCGGGGCAGTTACATCGGCATGTTTGTTACTTTGGAGCAGCTGAAAGGCCGTGCTCAGGGACTTAATAATTGGTCACATTTTTCATTTCCATATTTGGGAGTCCCTGCTCTGTCACAATAACATTGTCAGCCCCACATCCTAGCCGATCCTCTGCTGAATCCCTGCTGTATTCCAAGAAGTCTGTACAGTGCTGTTGCTGACACCAGTGCTATTCTTGCCCATGTTGGTATTTCTGGAAATACTGTGGAAGCTTTTAAAATGATGTAATGTTTGATATTAGTGCTCGCTGTTTGTGTAAGTCTGATGAATTGCTGTCTAAACTTGACATTGTTATTAGGAGGTTTCAATTTGCTGAATTATGATGACTTGATTATTTCTAAGACAAAAGTCTTATATTACAATGTCATTTTTCAAAGCAAAACTACCCCCCACTTACCATCCTTGGCTCATATGGTCAACAACAACAACAACTGATTGTTTTATTGCAGTTAATGCACTTCGCAGTACATGAGGTCCTCAGGTTACAACAGTCTCAACATACGACGTTTTGGGTTTACGACACTAACTCCCATAAAAACTGTTTTGGCTTACGCCGATAGCTTTGTACTTACGGACTACGTGGGCGGACTAGTTTTGTTGCACGGGGCAGCTTTTTTACACTCATTCATGGTGGAACGATTTCTGCATGTACTTTTCGAAAATGGAAATGAGCCGATGCAGCAGAGCAAAGGTGGGCATTGCATATCAGTGTGATGTGGCACGATTTCTTCGTTTTAATTGTGTATAATGCGAACCCTTCTAATTGTTTTTCTGGATGGTAATTAAATAAGATGCACAGCAATGGAATGATGGTTTTGCTTTTCATTATGTTCTGTTCTCTTCGCCACACTGAAAAGCAATGCCTGTTATATATTGCATTTCCATATGGCACAGTTTCTGCTCATTGTAAAACACTACGTGGCGTCGATTTGATTTTCTGCATATGCTGAAGTCGTTTTTGCATTTCAAGGTGCAAAGAATTCCGCTCCATAGTTTTTTAATGTTGTAAATTATGATCAACTGTGTTAGGATAGGTAAGTGACTTAGCTATGGTGTTTCGATTTACACCAAAATACGGGGCACGTCACTGTCATAGGAACAGAACGGTGTCGTAAAATGAGGACCCCCTGTATATATTTTTCCATGGATATAGTTATTTAATTCCAAATCTGATTGAATAAACTGAATGGCCAAAATACTGAATACATAAATGGGTGATTTGATACTTTTGTATGCGGTTAATGCATGGTAAATTTGATCCATGTCTGTATTTGGAAGGGCACAGTTACATGATCTTCATGTGTGAATTTGCCTTTATATAACAGGAAGATGTATGTAATTTTTCCACACAATTTCTCACACACACACAAATATATATACACACACACTTAGGAATTTTTTTTGTAAAGAAATTTAGATTTTTTCCTTTTATAATATTTGAGTAATCAAATAGCATGTTGGGTGATCTGAACTTTTCTGTGTTTTTTTTTTTCCTTTTGTGTGTGGGCATATATTTATTGGTTGTACAGCTCTGCATATTTGCTCAGTAAGGTTTGAAATCGTCCAGTTCATACTAGTTTTGACATGTTTAATGGTATTTGCTGGGAGTCAAAAACATCATATTTAGGGAATGACGCTGTGGTGCTTCTCTGCAGTGTGGCATGGCCTGGTTTGCAGTGGATGTCTCGGTGCAAAAGAAATGGCAACATTGCCTGCTTGTTTTATTGCGGCGTTTGTTACCTGAAAAAAGTTTAAATACATTAAAATACACTTAGCAGTACCTGTTGGTTTTTTATGTTTCCTTGCAGCATGTGCACAGCCACTTCTAATAATGGTAATTTAGTACATCTGTAATGGCATTTGGAAGAACACTGAGGAATCTACAGTACTGTGCAGTACTCGAAGACCGTCTGTTTAGTTGGGAAGTAAGTGTATATTTTTAAAGTTATTTAGTATTAGAATACGTAGCTATAAAAACAATGCTTTCTTTCCGATCTCCAAAGGGGTACTGACATCTTATGCATACTTTTTGTGGCTGGTGTGTGTCTGCTGTGCAAAATCTTCCACGTGTGATTGGTTTTTCAGCATAGCAGCATTAACCATTATAACGCACGGGACACATACGCTATAAATACACACAAGTACTCCTGGTCAGTCCACCATCAAGAGTGAAGATCTTTTCCCCTGGGCTGCATTTCGGTTCATTAAGTGCAAAATGAGCAGTTCCAGTGAGGAAACTTGAGATGACCAAGATGTAGCACCAGAGTTCTACCATAGAGGCACCACATTGTAGGGATATTTGTCGTATTCTGGCTGCCTGTCCCGCTCGTCTGGTCGGCGCTAGCTGTACTGCCCGCTGGTACATGACTCACAGGGTGACACAGCCGCCGGTCAGACAGAATCATTTGAAGGGCATTTGTTACATCTCAATGAAAAAACCCACCACTGAGGAGCTGCACATTTCCTTATTTACAGCTACATGTAGTAGAAATGCTGCTAGCTCTGCTGAGCAGTCAAGCTCTCTCTTCTCTAGGGTCACTGCTGTCATTTTTTTTGTTTGTTTTAATCCAGTCACTAAGGACAAAAGACCTGGGGTCAGATTAAGCAGGCACTTCTGTTTAGCGTTTTGCCGGTGAGGGAGGATTGTGCAATAAGTGTATTGTTTTATTTTCTGTGTGCAAAAGAGAATGCAGAGCAGAACCTGGTATTTTTTCACGGGCAATGGCAGTTACAGAGAAGCTACCACTATTACCAAATCAGTGTGTTTTTAAGGAATTTTGTATTGGGAAATTCAAAGGATTCTCCTTATTTTTTTGCCAGTTGGCTCCCATACTTCCTTGGCGGCACTGTGCACTGTACAATAGTGATCCCCCCCCGCTATCGCTGTATGGACTTGGCATTCAGTCACTTTTATGTGCCAAGTACTCTTCACGTACCTGGTATTATTTTACTGTGTACAAATAAGGTACAATGTGTATATAGTACAAAGAGAAAAGATAGGTGTACAATGGGAATGAGTGATGTACAACAAGAGCAACTAGACAAAATAACGAATGGACTAGTTGCAGTAAACTGAGATTAGTGCCAGTTTTATAATACAGTTCAGATTTTGTCTTGTATATAAGAGTCTGGTTGGTACTGGTTGTAATGTAGTGGTGGAGAAGGAGATGTGGCATTGGTGAGAAGTCAGACAGCCCCAGGGAAGATCCTGTTCACCAGTTTTTTCTGATTCTCTTTGACCAATTATGTATCTCAGAATTTAGTTTTGGATGGGACTGGATGGGAAGAGATGCTGATGATGCTTATTACTCATCTGTCAGTTTTAAGGTTGTGCAGAGATACAGTGGAAGACATTTTATGGCCAAAAACCTACTCAGCAGAATGAACAATGTGCTGTAGTTGGCACTTGCAGTGGGCTGTTGCTATGCCAAACCAGGATGGTTTAGGTCAGTGTTTCTCAAACTGGTCTAAGGGCATCCCCAGACAGTCCATTTTTTTGAGACCATCAAAATATTAACTGGTCTATATTCAAATGCAAGGATAAGAACTTATATATGTGAATTGCTTCCAAAAAAAATTTATTACTTTTTTCTCTTGTGTACATACACTATATTGCCAAAAGTATTGGGACGCATGCCTTTACACACACATGAACTTTAATGACATTCTTATTTTTAATACTTAGGCTTTAATATGGAGCTATAACAACTTCAGCTCTTCTGGGAAGGCTTTCCGCAAGGTTCAGGAGTGTGTTTATGGGAATTTTTTACCATTCTTCCAAGAGCATTTGTGAGGCCAGGCACTGATGTTGCCCATGAAGGCCTGACTCGCAGTCTCCGCACTAATTCATCCCAAAGGTGTTCTGTTAGGTTGAGGTCAGGGCTTTGTGCAGGCCAGTCAAGTTCCTCCACACCAAACTAGCTCATCTGTGTCTTTATCGACCTTACTTTATGGACTGGTGAGTCATGTTGGATCGAGAAGGAGCCATTTCCAAACTGTTCCTACAGAGTTTGGAGCATGAAATTGTCCAAAATGGCTTTATATGCTGAAACACTGAGTTCCTTTCACTGGAACTAAGGGGCCAAGAGCAGCCCCTGGAGAACCCCCCACTATAATCCCCCCCTCCACCAAACTTTACACATGGCACAATGCAGTCAGGCAAGTACCATTCTTCTGGCAACCGCCAAACCCAGACTCGTCCATCGGATTGCCAGACTGGAGTTAGGCATTCAACGCTTTGCATCGCACTTGGTGATGTAAGGCTTAGATGCAGCAGCTTGGCCACACAATGTTTGGAGGTATGTAGCTACCACTTCGGGGCTGAGTTGCTGTTGTTCCCTATTGCTTACCCTTTGTTATAATACCAAAAACAATTTACTGGGGAATATTTAATAGCAAGGAAATTTCACAAATTGACTTATGGCACAGGTGGCATCGTATCACGGTATCACACTTGAATTCACCCATACTTTCACAAATGTTTGTAGAAGTAGTCTGCATGCCTAAGTGCTTGATTCAGTGTTTCCCGCAGAAAAATAGTTAGTCAAGGTGGTACCTTCCCGAGAACCAGGGGGGGTGATGCAACTGGTCAACAACCAGGGCTGTGCGATATGGCCTAAAATTCATATTGCAGTACAATTTGAACCACAGACTGGCTATATACAGTGGTTGCCAAAATTATTAGCCTGACAGATCTGAAAATATTGACAATTTTGACTCCAAAACATTTTATTTCATAATGTTCATGAAATATGCAAATAGTTGTGCACAACAAATATCAGATGAAGTGACACCTACTGTTTTTATCCACTTTTAACTTTAATATTTGCAATTACAGCAGCACATCTCTCTGGCATAGTGTCAGTATATTTTCTGAGAACTTCAATACTAATGGTATCTCATGCCTTCTGCAACTCAAGCCAAAGGCTTTCTTTGAAATGCACAATAGATCTGTCCAGTTTATTTTCCACCTCGTCACAAATGTGCTTGATGGGGTTGAGGTCCGGACTTAGCACAGTGATTCTCCTTATGAAGGCTCTATTCTATCGTTCATAGAGCATAATGATCACTTTGTAGATATTTCATTTGTTTTATGGGTATTTTAATGGCCAATTCAACAAAAACAACTGAAAGCTTTTAAATATGGCCACCACTGTATATTGTGGTATATAATTTGTACGTAAATTTCAGTATAACTATTTTTGAATGGGTACCCCCATAGCAAATGCACTGCAGCAGGAAGTTGTGTTCTAAACTGCTGACATATTTCAAAGTAGTCGTGAATGTAACTTTGAGAATATTTATTGTGCAAAACTGCAACTCTAGGAAAAAAAATAGAAAACCTTTAAAGTAACTTTTCCGTGGTTTTATCACCAAGATATATTAAAAATACAGGTCAGTTTCGTAAACTGTAGATAAGCAGAAAACAAAAGCTATAAAACTAATAAAATTAGGCTAGTTGCATGACTCCATTCCTATTCGGATGAAGACCATCCAATGTGCATACTTATTTAAAACAGATTGCACCTGTTTCCTCTCTTTGCTATCACTGTTGTCCAGGATATTTTGCAGATTGCTTTTCTGCACAGTATCCTAGACTTTACATCCAAACAATGCCTGTGTTATGGACATTGCACCAGTCTTTGTAACGAGATTAAGAAATTGTTTACATTTAGCTTGATAGTGCTGCTGATGTTTCGTTACGTTTTCAATGTATACTTGGATCCAATAGCGAACAGTTTTATGGATTATAACCAACATTTTATTAGATTAGGTATATTAGACTTTATTATATTATTGATGTATATTCAGGTCTTTACAGATGTTTTTCACTGTCAAGGCTTTGCTGATTATCATATTGACATTACACACATGAACATGCTAACTTCAACTTCATGGCTACTGCTTCAGCCTGTGCCTGAAAAGGTAAATTACGTGTTATCTAACTAGCCCTGCAATTAAATGCATATCGGTAAAGTAAAATTTCTAACACTGTAGAATTCGCAAGATAATAATTACTCAATTAATGCTGGCTCAGAATACATTTTGCTATTGATATACATACGTAATTCATATACATATTTTATATAGGTTATAGCCAAAAAACATACTGAGCTAAATATATATGAATAATCTCATAAGAGGTGTTAGTTATAACGGATAAAACGCATCACTGCCAAGCTAAATATATATTATCTAATGAAACGTCGATTGTGCCATCAAGCTAAATGTAAACAATTTCTTAATCAATGAAAACAAACTTTTAAAAAAACATTTCTGAACGTTTTTAATTGAGGAACGATTTCTTAATCAAAACTACTTAAAAAACATCTGTAAGCTTATTTTAATGGTGTGTGTACTCTTGCTGCAGCCATACGGATAATTCTCACCGCTCTGCTCACATGCTCTGGTCATCAACAAGAACTACCGCGGTAGGCCGGTATTGTCAAAATCTCTCCCGTTGGCCAAATTTATACCGTATACAGTTTATACTACACACCCTTACTTATATAAATAACTGCAAGTGCATTGCACAAACTGCAGATACTTAGACTATTTGTGATTGCTTTTTTTCCATTCATTACTGTACACTAGAGAAAACCATGTGCAATCATCAAACTTAAAAGAAAACCACATGCAAACGCATTGCTAGCCTTGAGTAACTAACCAAATTGCAGATCTTAATATGAAACAGAATATCAGATATGAGCAAACAGTTGATAGGACACACTTTTAATTTATGTTTAGTTTCAATGATTAATTCTTGCCTCCAAATGTCCTTCCCATGGTGACAGGTTGTTGTATGCTATCAAATTGCCGGAATCAGGAGGTAGATGGCACAGTAACATATTTATCCAATAGATGCAGCTATTTGGCCTCATTGTGAAGCGGTCTCCTTTTACTAGGGGGATGTAGTCAAGGCGGGAGGCATTTGTTGTCAAGGCGGCCACTTTAACTATAAAGTGATGTGGGAAACCCTAGATTTTATACACCACTGGCCACAACTGAATACACAACTGAATTCAGTGATTTGGAAGGATGTCCCAATACTTTTGGCAATATGGTGTACCTCCAGTCTTTAGTGATCCGGCACATACATATTTAAAAATATTTCTAAACTATCGGTAACACTGCAAACTATTATTGAATACCTCCTTCTTGAACACGAAGAACTTTTTCTAAAAAAAAAAAAGTTTTTTACATCAGCATATTATGATTTTTGGGGTGAACGCTGTTCCCAGGTTATAGCACATACTCAATCTCTTTACCATTTTTTAACCTGTAGTAAAGTAATAGTTTTCTTAAAGTCCCATGTACACAAGGGTTAAATTAGCAGAGTACAATCAAACTTAAAACACTTATCACCTAAGCTGTGACTATGTCAAACTTTAAATAAAGTACAGTCAGACCTCGCTAAATCGAACTCAAAGGGACCCCAAAAAAATTTTCGAGTTAGGGAGTTTTCGAGTTAGGGAAAACGGCATACAGTAATAGGCGCGGGTTAATCGAGGACATTTTTCCAGCTTAATTATTATATAACAATTTATTATATTGTTGTTTTATACATATACATGTAGGCTACATACCGATACATGCAACTACAGTATGTACTATCGAACAGTGCAATGAAACAGGTTATCATTAGAGAAAAAAGTCTGTTAGCTTC
>JAODKM010000034.1:12005790-12020042 GCA_026780845.1 Petrocephalus sullivani
GGTAAGACTTTGCGTCCCTTTTCTTGGTTTTCCGGACCACGCGTTCTGAAATGTAGCCTCAGAATAATAACCCGAAGTCCATAGAAAATCCGACTAACGGAGGTTGGGAGCCGAAAAGTTTTCGAGTTGAGGAGATCTGAAATACTGTATTAATAAAAACAACACAATTCCAGTTAGAAGAAAAACAATAAGGGTCCTGCATCTATTGCATGGACCCCTAATAATAATGTGGGGCTTTGCTCTTAAGTAAACGTTTGCAGGGAATTGTTTTTGAGCATTCTATGAAGTGGCCTCTTTGTCATGGCACCTTTATCCAGTTGGCTGGATCTCAGCATTCTTGTTCCATACGGCCTGTGTCCCTCCACTGATCTTCATCTTCATCTTAGATTAGGTACAGTTTAGGTAATCTTGAGTTTACTTGTTAGCCTCAGGAAGTAACATCCACTGCCATTTGTAATGGGAGCTACACATATGGAGGTCTTCTGCAGACCTGTGCAGTTTTGTGGATGGATCTGTAGAGGTAATCATTTGTTCAACTTGCAAGTTGAAGAAGCGGGGAGAAAAAACTCATGGTAATGGTGTCTGACAAGTAGTGTTCCAATCGCACACACTGGTTTATTTTTTTTCAGGAAGTTGATAGGCTGATGTTTAACAGTGATAGTTCGCATGAGATCTGGTATGACTTTGCTGAAAGTTTCGCTGAAATGATCAAACCAGATCCTCACACATGTACCTGAGCTGTCCAGATGTTCTAGTAGAATTGTTTAAGCAAACTTACTCTGGGTAGGGGATCATTTAAACAAGTTGGTCACTGCAGGTGCTAACTGATCTGCACAGAATTTCATCATGGCAGGTGAGATTTAGGCCAGCTAACTTTCTGTAATTTGTTTTAGTTCTAAACCTCCTGGAGACGTACTGCTCTGTGATGAGGAGTAGGCTGTTAGGAGTGAATCTAGGATAGAATGGAGTTGCATGAAGTATGAGTTATGGACGTTCAGAATACAAAGTTTTTTAAAACTTTCAACTGAAAATAATTGAGAGACTGTCGCAAACTACTGATGGTACAGAGAAGCTCTGGCACTAAAACAGTCATCTTTAGTTCCGTAGAGGCTGCATGGCTGAACCACACAATGCTGCATTATTTTGCTTTTTTTACAGAAGAGTGGAGAACAAAGCTTTTTCAGTGGTGCTTGCTAGCTGGGAAAATCATGCCCAGATTGATTATTGAAAACTGAAAAATGCAATCAAGCTTTACAACCTAATTTCTGCCCTTATGTTTATATAAATGCATGTTTTTATGTGCTGCAGAGTTCTTTTGCTTCATCATTCCTCTGTCTTTTGTATGCAATTTGTGCCAAATCAAAAAAGGAAATTTGAATCTTGACTAATTTGTGTGTTGTTTTTGTTGCTGGAATACAAACAGAATCACTAACATTTCAGTTGCATTTTCCTTTCTTTGTGGCAATTTAGAGGAATTAGATGGAGTTAGAATATCTCAAAAGTTGGTATTCACAAATTTTACATCTTTTTGCATTGAAAGCATTTTTTTTCCCGAATATTTAAATTCTTTTTGGTGCAGTTTATATTTGTGAAATAGCTATCATTTAATGTACCGTAATATGTGAGTTTCTGAAAAGTTCATGAAGCATCAGATTGATTCATATGAATGTAAGCATGATTTTATGTAAAAGGATAACCCTTTTCAGTGGTATACTTGAATATATTTCTCTATACATATATGTGCATGAAGTTCTGTAGAATAAACAGCATAAACAGATTTTGTAATGTTAAAAACTACAGAAGTTGGTTACAATTTTACCATCTTTCCAATTTAGCAGCTTTAGCTTCTGATAAACAATTCTGTGTTCTGTTTTTATTTATTTGCAATGTAAGGAAAACCTCTGCAGTTGGGTTTGGCACATGCTGCATGCACAAATCAGTGGTGTAAATGTGAACTTTGATATTGCCAGACAATGTCTTGCTTTTAGTAATGTCTGCATTGGTGAGTTGCAAAACATGCATTTCTTTTAATTAGTTTAAGCTGGAATTGCCCATCTCTGTTGGCATACTATTATTGGCTCTATCCTGGCCTATTCGTGAAGAGCTGTTGGATTATGTTATCAAATGTCTTTTAAAGCATTACTTGTAGTGTGATTTTATTATAATATGCAGTGAAATTTACATTTTTCATATAATACGAATTAGCTGTTGATATTCTTCTAAACCTGGTTGCCAGGCATAGGGTGATTTTTGAGACCCGCTGGTCCTCTTATATTGGGGAAAATGGATACAAACCTTCTATTGAAGCCAAATGTGTTGGAAGCATTTAATTTTTTTCTAAGCTGATGGTCTATGCAGGTCAGACAGATTGTATTTTTAGCACTTTAATATTTTTGTTTTTCTCTAATGCATTTTGTTTTCTTGATTTTTCTGTGTGACACTGTTATGGAAGTGATGAGTCTTAAGTCCTGCATAATTGTATTTCATAGTGTAGTGAATTTGTGAATGAACAAACTGCCTCTAAATGTTCATGAGCGATATGTCAATCAATGTCACATTATGCTTGAGTTGCTGCACCTGAGTGCCTGGTAGAGTTTATATTTAATTGAATCATTTCTCCACGGTTTATTGTTTAAATTTTGTTAACTCATAGGTCAGTGGAAAGTGTATTTGCACTCTTTCATTCCATTTTATTGAAGGGCAAGTTAGGTGTGGAAAGAGACTGTTGTTCCTGGTGAAAATTTAATGCATATTTTTTAGCTTTACTCTTAATACTGAGGGTCAGACTTCTGGCTGCTAGTGGAAATGTTTTGGCATTTGGCACCCACTTCATGGCTGAGCTGAGTGCCGCGCATTAAAAATGTCAATCGTCGTCATGACCTTTTCTGCAGAGTCAAATTGCTAGTTATTGAAATAATGCCTAATCACATTATATGGTATCAACTGATTAAAGGTTGCTTTGTGCAGGATGTTTTTAATGGTGGTTTCAGTGATTGTTTATAATGTACTTGTTTTTCCAAACGTGTTCCCCAAAACAGATCAGGTCATTATGTCCACAGCTGGGTATAAATCGCAAAAATTTATGACCATGAACTCTGATTGTATTTGATGAGTTAGGGAAAGTTTAGCTATTTCAGAGTTTAGATTGACTGACTGTAGAGCATTCACTTTGTCACAAGAGGTTTATGGCAGGATTGCACTGAGAAATGCTCCCTTTGGCCAGTTTTTAAAAGGTTTATTATGTTTCCTACCAGATCCTGCAGGTTAAGGATATATTTATGACAGAAATATTTTTAATTATTAGGAGAGGTATTAAAGAGAGGTTAAAAGATAATTCAGTCTGATAACTGGTAATGACTTGCTGTGCAGCACAGTTTTAAATGAGAATGTGCAGCCTAACACACATTCATGCATCCAAAATGTGCTCAGTGCTATTTAACCAAGCTGTGAGTGTTGGTCCAGCTTGTTAAATATTGGTCTTGGTTTTCTGGTCTTTCATACTGTGAACTGTTGATGTAATTGGTTATTAAATGGTTTGGATATGGTGTAGTATATAGTTTATATATAGTGTAGGATATTGTCACTAAAATTGCAGCGTTAGATGATGCTCATGAAGATGTAGTGGTTATATTTTTCATAAGTATTTGAAAAAGCCATTTTCTGTAATGTGGTATATGCTCAAAGGTATCCTGTTTGTTAATTGAAGCTGCTGTTAAGTCAATAAGGAACCTCAGGGTTGCTGTGGTGCAGACACTCTGGTGAGCTACCCCAAGTGACACTTTCAATTCTGTTTCATGGCCTAAACTCTGGGCAAGGAAGTGCAACAGTATTCCGGTAAGTGGAGCAGTCAAAGCCATGCATTGGGGCAGTTTGTTTGTTTATAAATTCATAGAAACATTTATCCTCACACTGCAATAGGAGATGAGTGGTATTGCCCATGAAGATGTGCCTGAATCACTGATGGGAGGTTTTAATTATGTGGGGCTTGGCTCTTAAGTAAACATTTGCCGGGAATTGTTTTTGAGCATTCCATGAAGTGGCCTCTTTGTCATGGTACCTTTATCCATTGCAGTCTTCTCCAGTTGGCTGGATCTCAGCATTCTTGTTCCATACGGCCTGTGTCCCTCCACTGATGTTCATCTACAGCTTCTCTTTGGATTAACTTAAAACTGCTTCATGAAGACGTACAGTCCAGCTTTGTAATGTCTGTTCATTAAAATGTGTTCGTCCCTGCTTTCATCCTTTTTTTTTTTTTTTTAGTTTTGCTCTTCACGACTAATACTAAAGAATTTCACTACCTAATGTAGAATTATTCATTTGTAATGCATTCTTTGGGCCATTTAACAAGGACTTGGAACTTGCATCATCCTATCTTTCTGAGTATTTGTCTTTGTCTAATGTCAGGTATTCTGGATCAATACCCATTTATCTAGCGTAATTACTGAAATTTTCACGTATCCCACAGAAGGCACGTCTTTCCTAGCTCGAGGTCGTATGCCTTTTTAGTTCATCTTCCTGGCCTTTGACCTAAAGAAGCATTACTTGAAGAACAAAGACGTCAGTTTTCGATTCGAGCTTGTTCTGAAAATCTTCCCCTTTTCTCCCTCTTTTTCCTCCTTCCCCATGTTTTCATGGGAACAGTCAGTTGGCATGATCCTCTTTGTGTCCTGTCATTTTATGGATTAGGCCTGATTTCCTCCTCTATCATGTTATGCATGTTCTGCATTTATAGAAGAAATATGCTTAGAACCACAACGTGTTTTGGACAGCCGTATGATTTTCATCTTCTTTCACTTGGTGTTTTTTTTTGCCTTCCCCGAGGAAATATATATTTTTCATGTTTTTATTTATTGATAAGCTTTGAATATGGGTCTTTTTTCTTTGTACTTATTTTACAGACATTTCTGGGGCAGTATATATTGTGGTTCAGGCATTGTTCTAATGTGCACATTTGCATTACCGTTCTCATCTCCGATTGCAGTGTGTACATTTTTTTAAATGAGAGTTCCCTGTGCCATTTTCTTTAAGTTACTAACAAGTGTTGGGAAAAAATATTTAAATTTTCTGTATGTTCATATCACCTTCAGGTAAATGACTGGTAGTATTAGGGCAGCAGAGACAGAAGTGTGTGACTTGTGTGTGTGCGTGTGAGTGGCAGCCTGGCTGGTAATGGGCGCTCATTTATCGTGCAGCTTGAGAAACGCCAGTGGGCTCACCGCAGCAGACCTGGCCCAAGCCCAGGGCTTCCAGGAGTGTGCCCAGCTCCTCTCTAACATGCAGAACCATCTCAATGAATTCTGTCCCAATGGGGCTCCTAATGGCCTCCGTCCACAAATCCAAGCATCAAGCCTCTTCAATGGGGCACCAAATAGAAAGAGGTCTCTTGATTGCATGGAGTCCAATCACATCAAGAAGGCCAGAACTGATGGTGGGTCCTACTATTTTCTTGTGTTTTCTGCTCAGATGTGATGTATAATGATTGATGAAATGTGGACTAATGTGAGCTAGGAGCCATTTAATTGTTAGCTTGTCTTGTATCTAAAATGCAATGATTGTCGGTGATGCTTTACTCCCAGGCTTGGACTCGCCCATGAAGCTCTTCAACAGTGTTGAGGAGGAGCTGGAGAGCATGCACACAGAGTCATCCACAACATTCAGTTCAGGTGGGACTGGATCCTTCTTTCCATTTGTCCCCAAAAGCCCTGAGAGTTCACAGGACCACATGGTTATAGAAGGCACTTCTCCTGCACCCAAAGAGCTGGAGATTATCACTGTGACTTCCATGCAGATCCCGTGCCGTTGCACAAATTCATATGCCTATTTGTAGTGCCCAGATATATTCACAGCTTCTCTACTGTTAGTGTCCTCAATTTATACCAGATTCTTTCTGCCCGCTGTTTGACATTCATTGGTATCGGGTCTTTTTGCATGCCAAGTATATACACCTCCCTATAATGCACAAAGTATCCACGAATATTTACATTATTTCATGTAGATATTTTGGATAAATTTGCATTCATTAAGTGTGCTGCAATGCTTAAAAAGTGTTTCATTCTCTTAAAAATGTTATGCTGTCGTAGCATTACTGATTTAAGTTTTACAGAAGTTGAACTGTTGACTGAAAAGGGAGACCCATTTTGAATTTTGTTTTGCACAGTTTTTCTTCATTACGTTCCATATTATAGGAATTATCCCATGTGAACCCCCTGATTGCTTTTGTTCCTTTATGTTATATATATATATATATATATATATATGTGGCGAGGGGGGAGGTGGTAGCCTCATTATAAGGATTACCCTTGCGTCTTTTGGTGCATTTGTATTTGATAAGAAGCTTGAGACGTGGGTCTGCTAACAGAAAGCGCTGGGCCTTGCAAACTTCCGCAGAGCCTTTTAAATGGTGTGGGTCTCAACAAAGATCTAAAGATTCTTTTCCAGTTGCTATTGGCTTCTCTTTGTGTTTTACATTCAATTACATTTTTACTCCTGTGTGTTGGTATTGTTCGGGTGATCTAATTTATGACAATCCTTTTTGTTATTACTTTTTAATCACTCATTTGCTTGTTATGCCAAAGCATATTTCAGCTTATATACACACTGTGTAGCTCATTAAAAGCTCAGCTATAACAATGAAAGGTGCTATGTAACACAATTTTCTCTCCAATTGAAATTGGTTAAGATTACTCAGGATGAAACATTTTTTATCTTCTTATTTTGGCTGTGTACCCTTAGTCTCTTTAAGTAGTGCAGTTCTTATATATAGATGAAATACTGTATGTCTTGTGGCTGTTTTTGTACTTACATTTTTCACATACTTAGTACAGTCTTGAGTAGCAGTTACAGCTTAAAATGCACTGTTGAAATAAGACTCAACGTAAGTGAATGTGATATAAACATTTTGTAGATTACATCGCTATAGAATTATGGAACTGCCTTATTTCTATAAATATGATGTAAAACATTTTAAAAATGCATTTCCTTTTTATGCATACATTTTGATAGGGTCGGTAAGCTGTATAAAATTCTGTCAGAAATGTTTAGTCCATGAATATTTTCACTGGCACACATTAATTCTGGTATCTGTTTTTTGGCTTGATGGTTCTCTCCCAGAGATCTGTATTGTAATCTCATTAAATAATCAAAGGATTCAGAACCAATCTGGATGTGACTGAGTGGATACTTACCAATCTGGATGTGAATGAGTGGATACTTACCAATATGGATGTATTGGTGTGTTCTTCAGTTTTCTCTTGGCTGGCGTTTGGCTTCAGTTCCATCCTGGGGTACATTGCGCCATTATCTATTAATGGCTTGAAAGTGAACACCCAATGTTGTACCAATGTTGGCCTTTTAATAATAATGACCAAGTGTTATTTTAAGTGTCAGGTTCTGTTTTTTTTTTAGTGTGATTATGCCAATATCTGCACGCACATTTCATTCGTAGTGGAAGAATGTAAGTGTGAATACCAGTGTACTGAACACTTGCTTAGTATTTGTGTCAGTCAGGCCATGTCATTGACGTGACTCCAGATCAGATTCAGAATGTAATACCATTGGAGTAGTTTTTGACTAGATAGTGGTCTATAAAAGTGGTTTATTCTGGTATGGGCAAACTTCAGATATCAAATAAAAATTACAAACTGCTTAATTGATCTCAAAATGACACTTTCACCTATAAAGTATAATAGCTGAGTATCACTCAATATTCTGTAAATACTTTGTCCATTTATCTACCTTTTAATTATATGGCTGATTTGTCTTTCAGTTTTTTTTTTTGTGCCAATCTTAGACCTGCGTAAAAACTGCCAGGATCACAGAAAATGGACTGTGTTGAAGAAATTGTGGTCTAATATCTCTCTTCCAATACGTTAGATTAATTGTACAAATATTTCAGACATCACTGTTTCACATTGTTGGTCTCATGGTTGTTGTTATTATTGTTTATTATTCTGATGTTACTGTTCAGTGGGCAAATCAAAAACAAATAATTTCTAACATTGAAACCACTGTGCAAAACAGCCAGAAATTGCTAAATATGGTTTCATACTTCAGAAGGGTATCAGCCAATGCATCTTTTTTTCTTGCCTTGCTAATTTAAATTATAATGATGGATGTGGCTGATCTTATGGGTGCCGGATGATACAGATTTGTGCCAAGATGTCATGCATCTGGATTCTGTATTGATTTTATTAACAAAATATTTAATAATGGTTTAGATAACAGGTTGACATTCATTTAATATGATGCCAGTTGTAGCCTGTTTTATGGTTGGGTGTAGTATAGTGCTAAAGTACAGTATTGAAACTCAATAAACTACAGTGTACTGAGACGTTTTAAAAAAAATGTTTTTGGTGTTAATTGTACTGATAATGTCAATTATCTCATTGTTCTCATGTCTAACAAGATTAGTGAAAGGTGTCAAGCATTTTATAGTATCTGCGCACACTATCACTCTACACTGACTTGAACTTGTTGATTTAAAACTAAAGCCATTGCATAAAGCAATTAAAATGTATCCTCTTCACTTTCCTGGTGTCTGACTCGGCATTGGGATATGCAGCACTAGCCATCTACTGCAAAAAAGCGCCATAATTAACAAAAGAGCAACTAACATTGCTCCCAACATCTTACATATGAAGCTAAGCTTTTGTGTAACTTTGACTTGTTGCAGTGATCTGCATAAAACATTCTACATTTTAAAAATCAGTGGTTAAATTCAGAATGTTTGGTTAATTCTGGAAAATGTTCGGAAATCCCGCAGTGGCTCTAGTTGACTGTTGCATTGCT
Source organism: Petrocephalus sullivani (assembly GCA_026780845.1). Classification (NCBI taxonomy): domain Eukaryota; kingdom Metazoa; phylum Chordata; class Actinopteri; order Osteoglossiformes; family Mormyridae; genus Petrocephalus; species Petrocephalus sullivani. The sequence continues at coordinate 12,014,578 of JAODKM010000034.1, forward strand.
CCTTCTAGTGGTCATCATTGGGAATTGCAGTGTTGATTTCCGGCTAACTCAGACTAGCAATCGCCCTTCACTTCTGACAGCATACTGGTTAGTCTTGTATGTAGATATTGACCCAATATTCATCGTTTCTAAAGATATATATTTTTAACATGAATAATTAATGCTATGCTTTCTAGTTTTTGCAATGTGGGGAGTAATGGCACTTAGTTTGGGGCAGAACAAAAGTCATTTAATTGTTGCACTCTAATGCTGTTAATACTTCAGATACGTTATTCCAGTATTCCTTACCAGTTTAGAGAAGTCATATTTAGTTTTGTGTGATTTAACTGCAGTCTTAGAACTACTTTGTTTGTGGGGGAATGAATGAAGTGAAATTGATTTATGCAAAACAAAATCAAAATGGGTTTTTTCCCTAGTCATTGTGTACACTGTAAAACAGAGCTTTTGTTTACTTAGGACCATGTTTAATCATAAAGTAAAATGTTATTTAACTGCATTGTCACAAGCATCATCGATTATCATTTCATTTTAAATGGCAGGTGACCCTTTAGTAGTAGGCTTGAGGAACTGTCATACGCCAGAGAAGACTTTGCTGACCAATGGATTTTCAGCTAATGAACCTTGCTCCCAAGCACACACCAATGGAGGTGAAACTGTGCTGCATAATGGCTTCTCGACCAACTGGGAAGTGACGATGGCCAACTCTGTTGAGAATGGATGCACTGTCGGGTTTTCTGAGCAAGGTTCGGGAGTCCGGGGCAGTGATCCTCAGTCCGACATGTGTGGCTCCCTGCATCTTGGTGACAGTCCCAGTGGCTGTGTCACCCAGAGGCCTTTTGAGAATGCAGACCTGAGGGATAGTCTACACTATGGACATTACCATGGGTTTGGAGACACTGCAGAGAACATTGATGAGGTCAGTAGCCAGTTAGAACACAACACATCTGTGAAGGCTGAACAACAGTATAAGCACACCGTCCTGAGCACCATGCACCTCTTTCATGGTTCCTAAAGTGGACTCTGTCCATTTCCCTGTCCTTCATACTATAGTGCCAGCTCCACCTCTCCTACGGCAAACGTTTTTCGGTAGTTTGCAGTTATGAAATGTTTTTCATTGACCGTTCACTTGGCACACCAGTTATTGGGAAGACATAACGCATACAAGAGAAGCTCTTGTCTGAACTTTTAGTCCTTATTGTAATACAGTGAGTTTGTATTCCATCTGCTATTTGATTCCGTTTCCTGATTTTGAAACTGTTACAATTGCATTTTGTTTTTCACTATACATTTTGTAATAATTATAAATGCTGGGGGGGAGTTTATTTGTTTTTCATAAGAAGTGACCCAGTGGTTTTTGAAAGTGATGCGTATGGCTGTACAGAAGTAGAGCGTGTTTGTGTTAACATGGAAACAACAGCTTTTTTTTTCCCTAAAAGAATCAGTGTTTATTTTCCAAATATTTGTTTGCTTAGCATTCAAATGGACATAGAAACTGTTTGCTTGGTTGCATTACCTTTCATATAATTTCTGTATTCTTCCTGCTGCAAATAAATAAGGAGGTTGAAAATGCACTTGTCTGCTTCCCTTCCATCATCTGGTCACCATTTTGGTAAGCTTAGCACCACCATGAGAATGGCAGAATCTACAGGAAGCTGTTGCTTTGTGTTGCCCGAAATGAATCCTTCATGGGCGGTGCTGTGGCTCACTGCTTAGAGCTGTAGCCTCCTGTCTCCAGCTCCGTGTGAATGGAGTTTGCATGTTCTACCCATGTGTGGAATTCCCTTTGTGTGACAGCCAGGCTGCGTTACCAAGGACACATGGAGCACGCTTAAAACACGTGATACGACTAAGTTTGAGCGTCTGAAAGACTTCTGCACGCATCCCCCGTGGGCTGAAAAGAAATTAAGTTAAACTAACAGAGCTTACGATACCAAAGGCATTTCTCATGGCCAGTAAAATCTGGGTCCACACACTGTATAGCATGTAGCGTGTCTTTGCGAGCTACTGCTCTGTTGGCCATAAAGAGAAAGGAACGGAGGAGGCTCAGTGGAAGAGCTCATTATACAGAAAATATCAGTACACAACTGGTCAGTACACAAACAAGCCTTTGACAGTATCCTGGTAAAGATTAAGTCAGGTTCAACATCGGCATCATTTGCTCTACATGTGAAATTGGGTTCTGCAGACAGATCAGTATTAAGCAACAGTGATTGTTACTGGCTTATTCACACTTGAAACCCACCCTGCCAAATAAACTCCAATATGTCCTCGTCTAATGGTTTTCCCTGCACTTTGTCTTGGTACATGATGGCCTTTGTGTGGCACAAAAGTCTCAATCAGGTTTCAGACTTTATTGTCATGTTCTGACGTGACACACAGTGAAACACAGTGCAGTTTCAGGGTGGGACAATCAGCTTTGTAATACAAGACAAGACAGTACAGTACAAAGTGCAATACAGGAATGAGTAACAAGAAAGTAATGAATATGCGTTATATGGCAAATGGACCACAGTACAGAAAAATAAATCAGTGATGGGAGTCAAGTCTCAAGTCTAAACATTCCAAGTCCGAATCAAGTCCCAAGTTGTGTGGCCTCCAACCCTTTCCATAATTTTTGCTGTTGAGTTACAAGTCATCAAATTTGAAAAGAGTCTCCCCTCTGTCACGGTTAAGGTCAGGCTGGAGTGAAAACTTCCTGGCTGGCAGTACTCTGGGAGCAAGATTGAGAAACACTATGATAGATACTTATTTTGACCTTGTGGGGACATTTTTCCGGTCCTCACAAGGAGAAACTCAGTTTTATAGGAATCAATAAAATCTATAATAGCCAAAGGTCTTGCATTTTGTTTGATGACTTATGGTTAATGTTGTCATGGTTAGGAGTAGACTTATGCCCATAAAAATGAATGGAGAGTTCCCGCACAGATATAGATACCTAATCTCTGTGTTTGTATGCATCTGATGCCCACCTGTTCTGTTATTTTAGAGGGAGACATAACTGCAGTGTTGTTTGCAACTTAAGTCTGCTTAACCTCTGCTACATCCAAAATTCAAAACGAATACTAAGCATTGTACACTAATACACAACTTTATGTCCATTTTCATCAACTGCTTGCGGTGGATTCTGTGGCTCGAGCAGACATGCACCAACAATTTGTCCTCTTTTCGGCTCTGATATATCTCACATTATGTTGTGTGGATTACAATATTTAATGTATAGCAGTGCTATTACTATGCTAATTCAACTTTTACACTGTACTCTTAACGATGGAATTTGCAGTCAATAATGACTGGCCACCAGGCCGTGCATATATAGGTGTGAACCTTTGCCTGTTTATGCACACCCTGAAATTAGTCCTCTGGGATGGAAGAAAAGGATTACAATTAAAGTAATCAAATGGAAGCCTGCACATGACCCAGAAGAACTGCTACTCAGACCAGAGCCAAGTATGGGTATCACCATACCTGCTGGTGCGTCATTGTACATTCAATTATTATCAGACCTATGAAGACCATGTTTACTCTACTCAAATGATGGACTCTGGTCCCCAACTTGACCCAGTTCACCTATACAAACCCTAATCAACCTGCCTAAGGAGGGTTTTATTGAACACCATCTGGCCACCAGGTGTCACTGTAATGCAACATTTTGCCCCTTTAATTAGACACTGCCGTTTTCAGGTTTCTCTCTCTCACGAGTCCCATATATGCCATCACGAGAGTCAGGCGAACCACAAACTGATCAGCATGGACAGTTAAGCACAGAGCAACCAAAATACATATATAGAAGGTGTTGTAGGTCCCATTACTGCATGCATGTGCTTGGGTGTGGGGTGGCCGTATCTGTAGCAGAGTCTAGACCAGATGTGACAATATTCTACTTTTCAGGAATTAAAATGAAACAGGAAGGAACTTATACTTCCATTGCTGTCACATATATTTTTTTCTCTCGTTCAGTAAATTTGATCAGACACCAATACCTACGCCATTTCATTATACTTCATTATTCTTTGAACCGTAACTCATTTACGTTTGACCCCATTCTACTTCATTCCTGCGACCACGAATAGGGAAATCCTACAGTTATATACCGTAAGTCACGTGATTCCTTTGTTGTCCTATCCAGAGAGATTACTATGAAATAAATATTTAGATAAAGCTCATGTCCGACTAACACTGTCTTGGCAGTTTTCTGCAAGGTATTTGTCCTGGTGATCCTTCGATTTACATAGTGGATTTCAGGGAGCCCTATTTTTCGGTGTGCACCACGACTTCCCAAGTCACATGCACGTACACACTTATAAGTGCACAGCAGCACGGTCAGGAACAGGTTTACTGTGAAAAACGTTCTACTATTACTACTGCAGGCAATTAATATTGTCAGTAACATTTCATATAGGTACAATATTGACATTGAACGAATCGTGCAAGAATTTTAGCGAATCAAAATTGTCCGAGCAGACGGTTGTTTCCGTTTTCACATTGTAACTATCCATAAACCGCCGCAAAATACGGAATAAAAACAGCTAGTTTTATTAATTAACGATTTCCGTTCAAATTCCATGCCCACTCAATGAAAAGTAGTACAAGCAGCTACTTAAATCGAGTAATTTGAGTGCAGCGCCGCCCCTCGATGGATGGCCACAGCAGGAAACGACACAGAATCGTGTTAATTAGCGGTGACGTTCAGAAAATGGAAGGCAATGAGCAAATAAACATACAACACTGACATTTACACGTTTTTGAATTTTTGGAATTTCAGAATGTACATACATGGAAGCCAAGCTCCCCTGTAATTCGAACCATGGTTAGCACTCACGAAACCTCACCCCATTGCACTTTCAACCTTTAACAACTATGTCTAAAAAATGGCAGCTAATAACTATGGCAACCATTGACTGGCAAACAATTGGCCTCAGACCTACACTCTAAGAAAAACTGGTTCTTCATTAGTGCTCTGGAGAACCTTTTTACGCTGCTTTGGAGAACTGAATGCAATAAGAAAGAGTTCTTTAAGCAACACCTTATTTCAGGGGTGCCCAGTCTTATCCGCAAAAAGCCGCTGTGTATGCAGGTTTTCACTGCAACTCCCCAATTAGATCACTAATTAGAGGACTGATTAGCCAAAGAGTCCTCACATCTGGGTTCGAACAGCTGATCTAAAGGTTATCCCAAAAACCTGCATACACACCGGCCCTCTGCGGGTAAGATTGGGCACCCCTACCTTATGTCATTTTCAGTGCTTTGAAGAACCAAAGAAGGTTCCCCTATGGCGTTACTGTGAAGAACCACTTTTGGTTCTTTTATTTTTAAGGGTATACCTAGTAGGCCTACTTAAAAAAATGTATTGGGTTTTGATTTGTAGTGCATCCTGCATATTGTAATAGAAGACCTGGGGGGTATTCCAGAAAGCTCGGTTAACTTACCATTTGGTAAATCATAACCTCTGGGTTGATTTACCCCAA
>JAODKM010000034.1:12028521-12044459 GCA_026780845.1 Petrocephalus sullivani
AGACTGTGACCGATTCGACATCCCAAACAAAGGCCTGCAAACTGTTCCACAATATGGGGGCGCTGTAGCAGAATGCTTTACCTCCAGCTGTAGCTTTATTTATACGTGGCACAACGAGGAGACCTGCATTCTGTGACCTAAGTGTACGATGCGGCTTGTAAACTTGAAGTAATTGAGTTAGGTAGGTGGGTGCTAGACCTTTAAGTGCCTTATAGGCAAGTACTAGAACTCTGAAGTCAGTACCGAACCTTAAGGGAGCCAGTGCAGGGGTTATGTGATCAAACTTCCTGCTACGGGTCACAATTCGAGATGCTGCATTTATAGTATTTTGCACATTTATAGACTATAGGGCTATAGTCTTAAAAAGGTAGCATAGATTGTTTCTATGCAATCGATGCAATCAATGCAGTTAGAGTAATAGGGCTTGCTTATATTGTTGCAGGCTGTTGGCCCATGCCAACTTTAAGACTTCTAAACCTGTAGGCTCCCATTTGCACTCTAATCTGTGGCCCTCCTGTTTATAAGAGCGGGTGTGATCATTAAACCATGGGTAGTGTCTGGTGGTTTTAACACCTTTTATTTTTCAACAGTGCCGTTTCTTCTAAAATCTGACTAACCACTGTATTGAAGTTAAGTGTGGCTTTGTTGACATCTGTAATAGACATGAATTTCACATTACTTACTGCTTTAATAAATCGTATAGAATAGAAAGTGGTTGGAGACGGACTCGTTCTATGGACAGATGGATACAAAATGAATAGAAACTCTGTGAGTTATAACCAAGTCTATTGTTTGGTTGTGATTATGCATTGGTCTCGTTACATGCTGATAGCATTCAACCAAGTTCAGGAGGGACAGGAAACTTTTACTAAAGGCATCTGTTTCTACATCCACATTTATACTGAAATCTCCAAATATTGTATATTTTCTAAGTTAATAACTAAATCAGTAAGAAGTTCCCCAAATTCAGTCAGAAATGGGCTATATGGCCCAGGTGGTCTGTATACTTTGAGAAAATAGATGGGTGGGTCAGGTACCATTCGAATTAGCATTGCTTCAAACGTTGTAAAATCTTTTATTATTTAGGGTTCAATTTTTAACAGTGAACTAAAAATAGCTGCCAGGCGGCTGTACAAAACTATACCCCTCTGGCGAGGCTGCAGATAATCCTGGTTGGAGCTTCTTATATTAAATGGCCAAGGAACAGTGATTATTTCCATCCTAACGATATCTGTTTAAAAAGTGGGTTAATGAGTCCATACCTCTGCATTTTATTTTTTGCATCTTAATACTGTTCATGATGTACCCTAGTATAGCACACATGCCTTCTGGACAGGGGTGTTGAAGCGGATGTTCCTAAGGGAGCTTAAGCATCTGTTGTGATGCTTGTGAGTATCATGTGTAACCAATCACTTTTCTTGCACGGGAGTGGCGGAAATGTGTAGGACTAGGAAATAGGAGGCCGGAGGCCAGTCATTGGACGGTAACCCTAGACACTAAACACACCATGACTGCAAACCGATGCTTTTTTTCAGCTTGGCCCTGAATCACAACATTGCCTAGGACTCCTTCCTTCCGCTCCCCAGGATCGCCGTCAGTAGGGGAAAAGACAAGTCGGGGTACACCCCGTGAAACGCGCCTCCCTGCCTCTGACTGGCTAAGCATGTCCATCCAATGTGCATGTCAGTCCTTCAAGTCCCCGTGGCCCCAGAGAAGCAATCCACATTGTTCCGGTTTACAGCTTGCAGAAGGTTAAGCTCACTCTGTTTTTGGTAGCAGTACAGTAACCTGACTGTGGTAAGGAAAAAAGGGATATTGTTCCCAAATGTTATCTAACATCTTTCTCGTATGCAGAGCCAGAACCAGAATCCTTATATTCTTCATGTCCAAATCCGTTCATGGAATTTGTCGGTGGTGGCACAGACATACAATTTAAAGTCTTAAAACCAAAAAAAATTTAAAAATACACCTATACATAGAATCGTAAAAAAAGCAAGAGAGAAAAAGAAGATAAATAATAAATAAAAAACATATACCCCGCTAATAATTTTTTATTTACTGATATTTCCAGAACATTATCCTACTACTATAGCTAAGACTAAAAATACAGACTCAAATGAAGGACATGGTACAGCAGGGGATCACCCTGTTGGTTTGCACCTCAAAGGTCATGGGTTCAAGGCTGTCATGCACTGATAAAGTTTAAAGAAACCAAAATACATTTGCAACTTTAATATGGCATTGTGCATTCTGTTTTTACTCAGCCCTGTTTTACGGGATTTGGCTTAGCAGTTTCTTGTATCCTTAACCTGTGGGGACAAGCGCTTGTCATGTCACCTACAGTAGCCATGGTTATGATAAGCACCGATATAAACACTTCGAGTCAGCAGGGCCTTAGCCCTTATAAGCAGACTCTTTGTGTTAACAAGCAGGCATGCCTAATAAACTGGCCACTAAGTGCAGTGCAGGATGAATCATTGCCTTTTTCATACAAATGTAATAAAGTAGACATTTGCACAATACATATGTTATATATCCATATTTCATGCACCTCTCACATTATCCTTGGCAAATCTGTACACTGGTAGTAAATATATTTAAATATATAAAGTGGCCTTTACCTAATGGCTTGCTAAATGTGTCCTGATAAGTCTCTGAATGTTAACAAATAAGACTCTGAATGTTAGCGTAACCAATGCGTTGCTCAAATACTACACCCTGTATTCACATCATTGCAAAATGTAGAGCAAGGGACAGATCTGGTAATCCGGGTTTGGATAAGGCAGCACATGCCGCAATGTGCCGAGAGGAACCTGATGTTAAACAATGTGCTGAGAAGTTCCAGAGCAGCAGGAGTGGGATATATTTACAAATTATCTCGAGTGGCTTAGCTCCTCTGGGGATTAGGGCTGTGCTTGATGTCATCCACTAATGCAATAACTCTGTTACACACTTCTCTATATGGAGTTTTAATGCAAATCTTACATCACTAACATTAATGACACCAAAGTTCATAACTGTTAATTAATTAAAATGTGTAAAACAGAAGTGTTCATGGACCTCTCATGTTTTAAATCCACCATCCTCCAGGGTCAGGGATTTAATTCAGTTTTTCTGCCTCATTCGCAATATTCTCTCCAGCAAAAATGTAGTTTTGTAGTTCTGGTGTTTCTACATTGCCCGCAGTTTGAGTTTGTATATGTATGTGTGGAAGAGAAATTCCAATAGGGCTGGGGAATGGTGCACAGTGGGATTGCTGTGAATGTCTTGTGCTGACCCTGAAACTGGAAGCTGAAACTGTTTGCTTGCCTGTTTGTGAAGATAATCAGAGACTCTGCCGTGTTGAAGGAACAAGACGCCTTACATCAGCTGCTCAATGTCACAGGAAGATAATGGGAGAGAAGCCAGAAATATCAAAAAGAGAACAGGCATAGGTTTATGTGCAATAATTGAATGGGATAGATTAAATGGAAATACGTAAATGCAACTGATGGCGACTAGCTGTCTGTTCCTGGGCCTGTCCCTGGGCCCGGAGGACCCGCGCAGGTGTATGAGATCACCACCTCTGAGGCCATCACACTTTTCATTTTAACTAATAGGGTCTCTTTCCTCTCTTGTCTCTTTGCTGTCAACCCCGGGCGCGCACATACTGTATGGTCGAGTATGTGCCCTCCTATGGACTGGTATCCTCTCCAAGGTGCCATCTACCCTATGCTTTCTGCGAACACCAGGCTATGCACTAGGTACACACTAATGTAAAAGACATAAGGCTGGGCCTACCTAATCTAAACTATATGTGAAGTTCTGTCAGAGACGAGATCTGAATTTTTCGATTCTGTTTACTGGTGTACTGGTTTTTGTTGCTTTTGTTCACCTACTGAACTCTGGTTTTGCTTGTTTCATACTTGCTTCATCTATTTCCCCAGCAAATCCCACAAATACAACAAGTTAATTTTCACATTTGTCTTTTCTCGGTTTTAGTTACATGCTGATACGGCGAGCCCACTTTTGAAGAAAAAAATAACAACTATGGAATCAAAATTTATTAATTTATTTTCATGAGAGCAATTCATAGTTAGGATTACCACCTAAGCCAGGGCTGGCCAAAAATATCTGCAAAGGGCCAGTGCATATGTGTCACGACCCTCCCGTCCGATCCTCCTGTGTGCCACGCCCCCTCGTTACCCTGGTGTGGAATCCCGATGTTTCCCAACTGTTTCCAGTCTACGCCCCGCTAATAGTGTATATATGTGCCCTGTTGGTTTGTCTCGTTAGTCCTGTCATTGAAGTCTCGTGTGAATGCTATGTGTAATCTCTGCATGAAATAAAGCTCCCGACCGGGAGATTCCCACAAGTCCCATTCTCGCCTTTTCCCTTGCCCGTGCCCGACGTGACAATATGCAGGCTTTTGGGATAACCTTTAGGTTAGCTTAACAAATCCAGGTGTGAGAACTCCTCAACCAATCAGTCCTTTACGTGTCAGTCTAAGTAGGGAGTTGCAGCAAAAACCTGCATACCCATGGCCCTTTCTGGATAAGATTGCCCACCCTGACCTAATCCAGGACACTTAGAGCTACTTCAGGTTTTACAGACTACTTTAAAAGTGAAACTCTCTTGTGCTCAGCTAAATACTTCAGTTCTGCCTGAGTTGCTTCCTTGATTGAAAGACTTAAGGTGTTTCACATAAACATTTGTGACACATCCATGATTATAGGAGACTGACCAATCAAACTCCATACTTATGTCATTGTAATTAAAATTGTAGTTTACAAATCCTGTTCATTCATGACATGGATTAGGTGGTCATCCTAGTGAGACTCCAATCCTGGAGTGAGGTGACTAACATCCTTCACATTCTCCTCATTTGAAATAAAATACAGACTACTGGGTTTACTTTTCACAAGCATCCAAACATTTCTGGTTTTTAAAACCAACTTGGGAACATAACATATTATAGACTAAACACAACACCAACAGGCCAATGCATTCTAATAAGGTTTTGAAAATGGTTGACATACATGTTATTCAGATAAATCGAAGGTTGAAAACTAATAAATATCAAAAACAAATTCTGGGTAGGAAGAAAAGAAGAAAACTCCAGCTACTTATAATGCTACCACTGATGTTCTTCTAGCTTCTAGACAAAACCACAGTACTGTAGATCCTGCACATCACTGCTCTCAGTTATTACCATATGTGTGCCTTTAGCAGCTTTGTCTGACCCATCCATCACATTTTTTCAAAACCACCCAATAGACACATTCCAGTGAGATATGCTCACAGGCTTTGTGAATCCTTGAAGCATGTTTCTTCCTTGGAGTCTCAATATTGGGCATAATATGGGTATTTATGAGCCCTGCGATGGACTGGCATGCTGGTTAGGGTGCTCCCCTTGTAGCCTATCCTGCTGGGAGATGCTCCAGGCCACCCCAGAAACACTCTACAACCAGAGGATGGACAGCTGGAAAATGATGCTCTGAAGAGGAGAACGTAAGCTTGGGTAAATAGGAAGCAAACTGCTAAATGCATAAAGAGTAGATTCTAAATGAGGAATGTGTCATGAGGAAGGTGGACACCTCATAATAAGTAGCAAAAATGTTAAACGCTTCCAAAACGTTACTGGTCAATATCATTCAAGTCTAGCACCCAGTCTGTGTTTCTATAATGTACTTGAGCTCCATATATTACAGACCTATAGAGCCAACTCAACCTCAGAAAGAGACGGGAAAATCTCCATATATAGTATCTTCTAAAATCTAATCTATCGAAGCGCTTGCTAGAATACAGAAACGTGGAACAGGCATTAGAAGAATTCCTTTGGTTATGCTGAGATGAGAAACTCTGCATGAATTTCACAATGAACACATTGTGCGTCCTGCTGAACCCACAAAAATTGTCCTTTTGTGTCACCATATGAGCCTATCGTGCAACAGTACTGTGTCTCGAAGAAACAAAAGCCTGTTCTCATGACAGTATATATAGGGTTTTTTGTTCAATATGTTCCTCTCCAAAGTAGCAACACTGTAAATTTCCATTATTTAAATCATGGTGGGGTTGGTTTTTTTCCTTAGAGAACAGGAAAACAAGGGCATTTTTACTTAAAATTTCAGTTAGTGAATCATTTACAGACATTATCCTGGTACTGTGTATTACTGAACAGTATTGTGAAACCTAGTTTACGATATGCAAAGTATTCTTGTTCAAAAGCCTGTGGAGGTTTTTCATTTTGAGGCACATTTTGTTGTGTTTGTTTGTTACGCCATGGATAAATAGTTACATTATGCTACATTACAGTATAACTCCTCTTTATTCGTTTTTGGATCAGGATCTGTTCCAAACGTAGGACATAAGGCGAACACCACTCTATTTTAAGCAACTCAAACAATGACACACTAAGTGTGCCATGGAAACAAGCATCATGTCGTTGGACTGCTGGAGAGAACTGGAGAACCCAGAGAAAATGCAGAGCCACACTGGGAAAACTGGGTCAGGATCCAGACACAGGCCCAGAAATATGAGTCACAATGCTGACTATAAGTTATATGTACTTACTTGTTTTGATTGATTATTCTCTCTATTACCTGTAAACAGCATGCATCACCATTTATTAAAATGTTATCCACTTTTGATTTGATCCTCTGTTTATGCAAGCATTTGCAAATATTACCAGTATCCTGTTTTACTGGCATTCACTTCTTTACAGAACACTCAAACCTTTTTTTAACAAAATGCATCTTATCACTTCCAATGTAGTAACCTTACAGACAAATTGCTTTTTGAAAATACATTTCCCATGAACCCTTGTACTCATTTCTAAGTAATTTGCATGTCAGTGGCCGAATTTCAGTTTATAGCCTGCCTTGGGATCGTGTTAAATAGCTTGGGTCCTGTGTATGGAAATACAGTATATCCCAGTGCAATTTGAGAAATATTTTCATATTCAATACTTAATGATATTTGTTTACTTATTTGGGGGGGGGGTTCTCTGATGATAAAATATGGGACGCATTGGGACTCCATTGGTTCAAAACAAGACGCAGAAAGGTGGCAAATCTATGTATATCTGTGTGGGTTTTCTCAAAGGCATCTGATTTAGGAAAATTGCTCTTGGTGTGTAATTTGAATCATTACATTATCATTACTACTATGGACAGAGAGAGTAGCAGGACAGCCACGTGATCTGCTTCTGTGAGAGCTGACGCAGTCAGAACCAGCTGGGCTCAGGCCTTGTGGAAAAGATGTTCATGCTGGGAGGGGAAAAAAGGAGTTGCTTTGGGTCATATCTCAAGCGCAGGGTCAAGTTCTGCTGGAAATCATTAGTGGTGATCGCCATGTTTACTCTACAGGACCGAATACTTCAGGCACTATGAGTGCAGGTGACAGAGGAAGCGTTCCAGCACAACGTCAGGACCGGCACTGAGATTCCCATCTTGGGAAACTAGACCATCACAAATGATTCATACAGACATCTTATACATACTTACTGAATACAGAGCTGTCCTTGCCAACATTCAGAACCACGCTGCAGCTGTAGGAAAAGTAGATCCATTGGATTCCATTATGTATCTGATTTATGGATTATAGGGGAACATTCTCCAGAGACTGTAGGCATTCCGACAGAGATATATAACTATGGACCTGGAGTTGATATGTACTGTGCTTCCAGCTTCTTAGAGATAAATCTCTGCAGTGGGGAAGTTGTTTATATCTTAATCGTTAATACGCATGTTCTAGGAGTTTAGTAATGAGAAGGAGTTTCGCTAAATGTAATTGCACTCAGTCTCTTTCTGTAGAATTGTCCACATATTTCAAGTTAACTGTCAATGGAGTCGTAACTTAATCACCTTTGGCCCTCTTATTTTGGCACTCTATTGTCGCTGATATAATGGCAGCAGAAAGATCTGAACATAACAATACTAGCCAGCTGCGAGGAGAACAGCCTACAAAGACACTTAATAAGGCATAGTTAAAAAAAAAAAAACAGAAAAGACATATCCTAAGAAAGCTATATCCTTCTTAACTCATAAATGACACAATGGATAATTTCTCTTTGATATAAACATGGGGGCCGTCTGGGACAAATGGCCTACAATCCAGAATAGAATTTCCATGCTGCTGGGTCCCCAGCCAAAACTATTGCAAGGAGACTAGAAGATTAATGCCAAAGCGAAGCGTAAGACCATAAATGGAGATGAGGCAGGGAGAAAACATCTTCGTGTTGGTTAGCTGCTTCATTGCAGAGGCACTCTGCACATTTTTATTTACTTTTTGGCTTTTGCAGCTATGTCAGGTGACCTTTTACCTTTCAATGCATCAGCTCCCGGGGCGCTGAATTAGCCGCCCACTGTTATGTCACAATGTCACATAAGAACACTTGCTCTATAGAGCCAGGTTTCTGGGGTGGTGTGTGGCTCCGTAGCTTTGGGCGTTGATGGGAAGGAAGCTGGTGCAAATCCCGTGGTTGGCAAAGTAGCCACAACACCCCCAAAAATGCTCCAGGGCTGTTGGATGAATGGCTGATCCTGCATTCCACCCCGGGGCTCCTGCTTTAAGCCCCATTGTTTGAACTGACAGAGGACACCTTCTCTTAATTAGCATTATTTTCACGTATGCCATCCAGCAGTAGAAATAATAATGGCGTTTTAATTAATTTGTTAATTTAAATAATGGGGAAATTGTCTTTTTGCCTATCCCCTCTTGCTCTCCATGACACACACATATACTATATGGACATTGAAGTCAACAAAAGAGCTCAGTTAATTCAAGCATCACGGGATGTCACCTTTGCCATAAGTCAGTACGTGAAATTTCTTCCACGGTCAGCTGTAAGTGGTATTAATGCAAAGTGGAAGCGTTTAGGAAGAACAGAAAGTCAGCCACGAAGTGCCTGACCACATCCCGAAACAGAGTGGTGTTGCAGAGTGCCGAGGTGCATAGTGCATAAAAGTTGCCAATGCTCTATTGACTGAACAACTGCAAAGATCCAAACTTCCTTTGGCATTAACCTCAGCACGAAAAGTGTACACGGGGCAGCTGCGTGCAAGCCCCACATCACCAAGCACAACGTCAAGTGTTGGATGGAGTCGCCACTGGACTCTGAAGCAGCAGAAACATGTTCTGTTGAGTGACGAATCACGCCTCTCTGTCTAGCAGTCTGATTGATTAGTCTGGGTTTGGCATATGCCAGGAGAAAGTTACCTGCCTGACTGCATGGTGCCAAGTTTGGTAGAGGTGGGATAATGGTATGGGGTCATTTTTCAGGAATTGGGCTTTAGTTCCATCAAATGTAGGAATAATTATTGTGAAATGGGTCCTGGGTCCTGAGGAGTTGACATGAAGATACAGCCCCCAGCAATTCACCTGACACTTCTCCAACACTCTCTGACCCAAGCTGACAGACAAATTACCCCAAACATTACTAAAGCCACAAAGTCTGATCGAGACAGGCCAATATTCTGAAACTAATCATTTACACAATTGATTAGATATAGTTGTGAATGAGCAACAGGCTTATTTTCAGTTTGCTGACATTCCCTGTGCATTTATGACTAAAATGTTTTTATTTCTAACTATTCAAATTCTGAACAGTCTGGCCTCTTCCAGCCTAAAACCTGGTCTGTTAAAAGGACTAATGACTCTGGACTCATAACTCTTTCCCAGCCAATCAGGTGGTTACCTGTATCTCTTTGTCTATGTCTTAAAATGTTTATTTGTTTCAGTATTTGCACTATGACCAGTGAAAACGATATTTCACCTTAATGTATGATTCCACACATCATATATCTGAAGCTGTCAATAAAAGATACTTTTCCTTTGGCATAGTTTTGTAAGCATGTTGTACAGCCTTGCTGGAAAGCAAAAGGTGACTCAGATTTCCCCTTCAGGAAATAGACGTCCCAGAAGTATGAAATCATGTCCGCGTGCATGTATGTGTGGTATGTAATAGACAGCAGTTTTAGCACTACACAAATCCGCAATCCTATGGGACCAGGGAGGCGCCGACTGGATCAATATCCATGGAATAACATCATGCCAAGATAAACTGTAGACAATTCAACACACTCCTGAAAGACACAAAAAACATGTTGTCCACAGCAAAGAATAAGTACCCAATACCTTAATTTCCTCTTTTCAACAAAGAACAACACCCACAGTCTTCCAGGCATTGTTGACTCTTCACCGCAGTAAGCTTTGGCAGCAGACAGATAGCAATTTCCTACCAAGGGCAAATTCAACCTCACATCATGGCCATTTTACATACTACTTAAAATTGGCTCTTTGTATGCATTACATGTGTAGGTAACACTTAGGGCTTCTAAGTCTGACATGTATTTCTGTATGAAATGCTATTTTTCTGTAATTATATTTCCATGTACAATGCCTACAGAAAATACATAAAATGTCTCATAAAACAAATGCCACTGACAAACACAGCTTCATGCCTGAGTATGTTTCCCATATAATATTAACCGGGATACTTTGTAAAACTGTTAAGCATGTTTTCCGAAAACTTGACCCGTGTGAAACTCCCTGCTTATTTGAGGACGGGACCACCCCCAACTCCCTCATTGAACTCTGCGTGTAGCCAAAGGTAAAGAATCCACTGTTTAAACTGTAATCCTGCTATATAATTGTATATGGTTATGCGAAAAAGAAAGTTTCAGTTATATGGTTTTATGTATCAGCACATAATAAAAAAAACATACCAGGTTCTAAATCTAGGTGCAAAACAACACACAACAGATTCCAGTGTCATTATTTATATGAAGCCATGTGTAAAAAATTAAGAACAAAACCAAGTATATTTCAATAGCTCGTAGAACCACCTTTAGCAGCAATAACTATATTTTTCTGTAGAAGGGACCTTTCGAGATCCCGACCTTTCCCACTACGCTACAAACATTCAGGCTTTTGTCTGCAATTTTTGTTAGATGTTGCAATTCCTATTTAAAAGGCTACATATGGTAAAGTAGTTATTCATTTTAAAATAGCAATTCCTTTAACCTTGTGTCCTAGACACATTATTGGCACAGCACCCGGGCATGGCAGGATGGTGTCACAAGATTTTTATCAGTGAGGCCTCAAATTAGGGCCTTCAAATTAGAACTTACATACAAGAAGCTCTTTGCTTAATTCGCCTCTTGTAGTGAATCATGCATTTCCATGTGGTTATAATATTCCTCAGGGAAGAAAAGTCTACAAATGGGGGCTTTCAGCCTCTGATGTTTGCAAAATCAGACTAAACTGCACTACCTCATGTAAATAAAACTACGGAAGTCTGCTACAAGATCTCCACATAATTGCCTTTATCCCGAGATGCAGCTCTGTACAGTATGTGTGTGTGTGGTGTGTGTGTGTGTATACATGTATCTTTCATTTTTATGGAGACTATCACTATTTAAAAGGCATTTTCTTCTAGTTAGATCTGAATGTTAAAGTATCACATCACTATACTGTATCACGTCAAAGACACTAACTCTAACTCCCCCCCATCATCCATGTGCTGACCTCATTCTTTAATGCAATTCATCACATGAGGGACTTCAAGTACTCTAAAGTCAAACTCAAAGCTTCACTGAGATGGGTAGAATATCTGCACCGAATTCAGACGGAGCAACTATGCAACTCCGCATTTAAGATACCTATTTGGAAAAACTACACTGCAGGCGTATGTTTCAGATGACAGAAATTTACTGATGGTTAGAATTAGGAACTAGGCAAGCAGTCAATAAATAAAACGCATGCACAGATGTAACAAGAGTAAAAACTGTAAGGAAATTTGATGATGATTATATACTTGCCATTTTTTTTTTCGCTGTTCAGCTTACATTGTCCAGTCCGTTGCCACCTGAGTTTTGAAAGGTAATTAAGCTCCTTTTTACGTTGCCCCTTGCTGTGCATGGTGAACTAGGATATTTATGTTATACATTCATTTATGCAAAAAAAAAAAAATCATCATTATAAAACGTAGTAGGGTGTCACCTCTATGTCCACGTCAATGGATGTCCATACTGGGATTAGGATCCACACAGGTGATGCATCTGAATTTGCTTTATACATTTAAATGACCGAAATAAGTTTATCTAAATAAAGATTAAGGGCAAAAGCGACACACAACATAATTTATAAAGACATATTACATATGAAACAACAGGCATAAAAAGATAAGCATTAAATCCTAAAGCATAGATCTGCGAATGCTGCTTCCCCGTGATGGAGCAGGTTTCTTTTTAGATGAATGAAAAAAAGGTCCTAACGTGGAAAAGCAAAGACAAACAGCCAAAGGTTTTAACACGGAAAGCATGCTGACATAAAGACGATGCCGTCCCTTAAATATCGAGAGATGGGAACAGCTGCACAAGGTGGTCCTTGCGGGGCTGGAAAGAGGGTGGTCAGTCTCACACGGGGGGGTGGAGTAAGGCGAAGAACAGCTGGGCGGAACAGTGAGCCTCAGCGGCGCGGCTGGGGCCAAAATGAGCACAAGATGCGTGTCAGTAAATTAAATTATATACCGAAAGAAGAGACAAAGATATTGCCAAGCCTGTGTCCTTTTGCACCTTTGACGCGTTTTTAGACCGGAGGGTTTGCGGCGTCTCCGGGAATGTTCCCCAGCAGCGCCTCGCTTCTCCTGCTGCTCCTGCTCCTCACGGAGGAAGCCAGGGCGGAGGTAAGTTAATTCATCACCGTTTTTGTCACTGCCTGCCCATTATTCGGCTCCAAATTGCCCGGCCTTTGGGCCAGTTCAGATGGACACTTCTGCCGGCAAGTCTCTGCGCTGTTCAAAATTCTGTACAGATGTAGATTCACGCAGCACGTCTCATATTGTGCCGTTTAAAGACACCACGCACGTTACGTATATTAAATAAACCGCGTTACGCCGTTGTTTAACGCAGAAGGTCGATAAAAGAAAGTCGATATAAACGTTTATTCGTGATTCGTTTATTCGAAGAGAGGAAGAGGAAGACGGGAGGTAGAACAATGAAAAAAATACAAAGAAGTGGAACAATGAAAAACAAAGAAAAGGTTGCTTTATCGTATAGTTTTGTATACTTTATTGCAGTCTCGCGCTCCGTAGTACGTACGGCGCTGAGACTGACGTCGCCTCGCGCAGCCGTCGCGAGCTGCATAGTCTGCATGTGTTAGGCGCTGCTCCGGTTCATTAAAGGAACTCCACTGTCCAGGTCTACTTAAATGAATACACAAAAACAAATAAAGTAAATAAACAAGCAGCCGACCATTCTGTTCGAAGACAACTACGTACTGGTGAATGCATTTCCCCCAAACAAACAAACAAATATGATTATTAAATTAGAAAATGTTCTTATATATACTTAAAAAATCTTCAAGTTGAATAGTTACAGGTTGTACCAAGTGTCCTTTTTGTCATCTGGTTATAACGCATGCATGCATATATGAATATGTCTTCTGATTTCTGGGATGTGTGTGTATAAAAATGTAGTTCGAGAACATGGTTGATGCTATATCCATATGGTGGGCAACACACAGCTCAGTGTGTCCTTATAAGGTGTATCCGGCATGGGAAGTTCGGAGCTGGAAGTGGGGCATTTGTTCTCATCTTCATTATGTTGACCCTCTCCCACAGACAGGAAGTTCCATAAATTACAATTCAGTGATGGCTTTAAGAAAAGAAAAAGAAAGGCAGAAAAAAACCTTTCCGCAGGATGGGACATGTGTTTTCTTGGTTAGGCCAAAGGTTTTTGCACGTTCTTTAAGGCCATATTCCTTAATGCAGTTGAGATTTTACATGAGGTTTGCTGTCACATTCAGCACATTTCAACTTAAATTACTGAAGCCTTTCCCTCTACACTTGAGAATATATCACAAGTTCAAAAAGCTAGCAAATACATGCACATTAAATACAGTAGTATTTCCTAGTGAACTCATAACTTTGTAGAGAAATGTCAGTTATGATGGGTGAATCAATTAAAAAATTATAATTTATTAATTAAATAATTAAGTCTATATAATTTACACACTAAGTCCACAAACAGCACTATGCACTATGCATTGTTAATATTTGACTTTTGGTTCAGAACAAAATGTGTTAGGGTAAGCGGCATAATATCTTGTAGATAATTTGGACAGACTTGCTTTTCTGTATGAGTAATTAACTCATATAGTGCTATATGGGCTGTGTATAGTGCTATCTGATGTGCGGTAAAAAAATGCTATTTGCCTGAATATGAGCATTTGTATAATTTTTTTCCACATTTAATTTTGTCTTTTTTTTTTACAAGGTAATCATGTCTTGTATAAAAATGGCTGCCTTCCAGTTAAGTTGTGTGCATATTTTGGAACCCAGTCAAAGTTTGATTTTGGCCAGATCTGCCCAGCATAAATTCAGTTAACTTTGGCACTTACCATCAGCGTAAAGTTGTCAGCGAACAAGTTCAGGAGTGACATCATGTTGAAAGGCAAACCTCCTGAAATAAAGATATTGATTCTTAAGATGTAATCCGTTACAGAAAAGTTTAGTTTTTGTTTCAACCAACCAGTTAAGTACTATGTGACTACAACTCTTTGCTCAACTGGTTGGTTGAAACAAAACCTTGGTCTGGATCTGTACTTTCTGGACATGAACTTGTCTGTAAAGGATTACTTTTGTGAGTAACTTCCCCAACACTGTTTGCATGGTGTACTGTATCTCCAGGTCAGGTTCACTGCCCATATCCCTCATGTGCAACACATTCTAAATGGTGGCTTGTGCTGCCACGCAGTGTGATGGAAGTACTGTACAAAGAATTGTGTGTCTGAGTGTGTAGCTTAACGAACGGCTAGCATATCTCACAGAAATTGTGCTCTTAAATACAGATTATTATGCTTTTGCATGGTTTCTTTTGAATAACTACCCAAAGTTTTATGTTGTACTTTTGTAGTTTGTTTGTTTAACCTCAGTACTCTGATTTACGAGAGAGGCTACAGCCCCAGTAGCCTACTTGGCAGAGTTTATTTTTTTCAGCATGTTTCATGTCCTTAATATGACTCCTGGGAGACACTGCTGGGCTGCTTGGGTTTCTTTTCGAAATAAATGTAAATGTTGCTGCTGAAGTATATCAAAGTAGTTTTTTAAAGCTGTTTTAAAATTTTTCTCTTATGTTCCTGATCTAGGCCCAGCCAGTGATAGTGTCAAACTGGAACCTTCCCTGTGGCTTTACCTGCATGTGGAAGTGAGACGTCATACATGTTTGACCCTTATGAATGGCTTATAGCCACAGGAAGAAACAGAGGCATTCAGACACAAAACAGGCTCTTGTAGTGAGCAGTGGGATAATGTCATCACAGCTAATGAGCATCATACTGATAATACAGCCACTGTTGAAGTGGAATGCAGTGGTTCCTAAGACACAAGGTTATGCTACTTTTGATAGATGCATTTAATATTTTTTCGTTTGAATGTTTGAATCAACAAAATAGGCTAGAGTAAGGGTTTTAAGATTTTGGTATGGGTATTTGGACATTATGACAGAACTTGTAATGGAAAAACTAATTTAAGTCATTAATCTGTACAGAGTTATGTATAAGGCAGCAGCTCTCCCTCCAAATGACATTTGCGATCAGTTCCACTGGCCAGCATTGCGTCACATACCCAGTGGATGCCGCCCCAGGCCTTGTATTGTTCCTCTGCCCATTATCGACACCCTTTACAAGAGGACCTCGTAAGGCCTCTTCTCCACTCAAGTCCAGGTCAAAAAATACATCCTACTGATCACCAACTATACATCTTGCTATCTCAAAGCTGTAGAATTCCAGAAAGCAATCTCCAAAGCGCTAGTGAAAGGGCTCTTTCTACTGTTCAGTCATGTGTGTGTGTGTGTGTGTGTGTGGGGGGGGGGGGGGGGGTTCGATTGGAATTTAGAGTGGGCTTGTGTGTTGTATTGGCTATGGGGGGCTCTGGGTGAAGGGTCGGAGGCCCAACT
>JAODKM010000034.1:12049007-12067221 GCA_026780845.1 Petrocephalus sullivani
TGAGGACCCGTCTCACCTCATGCTGGCTAAGCACCAGTGTTTGTGGTGGTGCTTCCTGCAGGCTTAGGGTTAGGGTTGGTGTGGCTGAGGACCCATCTCACCTCATGCTGGCTAAGCACCAGTGTTTTTGGTGGTGCTTCCTGCAGGCTTAGGGTTAGTGTGGCTAAGGACCCGTCTCACCTCCTGCTGGCTAAGCACCAGTGTTTGTGGTGGTGCTTCCTGCAGGCTTAGGCTTAGGGTTAGTGTGGCTGAGGACCCGTCTCACCTCCTGCTGGCTAAGCACCAGCGTATTTAAAGGTGCTCCCTGCAGGCTTAGGTCAGTGTGTTGCTTTCTGCTGTCTCTGTCAAACCGTGCAAAGAACTGGCTGAGTTCATCAGGCAGGGATGGGTTTACAGCACTGACTGGGCAGGTGTTGGTTTTATAGTCAGTGAAGGATTCAATTCCCTGCCACATGCTCAGAGAGTCTGAGTTGTTGAAGTGCTCCTCGATGTTTTCTCTGTAGGCTTGCTTCACTGTCTTGATGCCTTTCCTCAGGCTAGACCTGGCTGTTGTGTAGGCTTCTGGGTCACCTGTGCGGAAAGCATTGTCGCGCTGCTTCACCGGGTTTTGGACCTCCTTGTTCATCCAAGGTTTGCGGTTGGGAAATGCGAATGGTTTTGGTGCTGGTGACATTGTCCATACAGAAATGTATGTAGGCTAGCACAGAAGAGGCATAGTTGTTTAGATCTGTGTGGTTGTTTCGAGTAGATTCCAGTCTGAACAGATCCCAGTCTGTGTCATCAAGACTGTAGCCTGGTCATACTAGGTAGTGCAGTGCTGCTGGTTATACAGCCACCAAAAATTTACTTCATCTCCAAAAAAAAACTACTTTGGTCATATGTGAGGCCACCGTAAGTCGCATGTGTTGTAAGTCGGTGACAGTTTGTAAATATATATTATTTTGCTATTCATTAACTTGAGTTCTTCTATAAATTTTTGATAAGGCATTGTTCATGTTATGTATGATATTTCATGTTGTTTGGGCACAAAAGCTATGTTGTTTACATTTCTCTGCAGGGAAGTTGTCTGAGTGAAAACAAAGGTGATCCTGGCCCTCCTGGACAGAGAGTGAGTGGTGCTTACCAGCAGAGCATTATTAATATTAAGCTTTGTATGATGTATGTGACAATACAATACCAGCTAGTTTCTGGTGCTCTATCATAAATCTATTGAGCTGCTTTGCAGAAACAAACTGCAGAAAATACAGGGTGTTTTTTTCTTTAAGGGTAAACCGGGGAAAGACGGGGAGAAGGGTGCACAAGTAAGTTCCATTCATTCAATCAAACGAAAAGATGCAGAAAGTCACCAAGTGCTTTGATACGTATTTTGTGGAGCTTTGCTTTCGTTTCGTTTCATTCAGCTTTGCTTTCATGGCATTACAATGGAGGCATGTCCAGACTTTAAAATGCATTTGGCTGTTTCTAATAGGGATTGAGAGGTCCTCCTGGAGTCTCGGGAATTGACGGACAGCCGGTAATTTTACTGTTTTATCTTCTCTCACTCACATCAGTCATATTACAAAATAATTTTGTCATTTCACCCCAGAGAGCAAACTCATGAATGTGATTAACAGGTCAGTGTTAAAATGTATAAAACTGGGTCAAATGCGCTCTCTCTATATCCACCCTGTTAACTAAACAATGGCCTCATACAGGTATTGTAGGGTTGGTACCCATACAGGTATTTTAGGGTTGATACCCATACAGGTATTATAGGGTTGGTACCCATACAGGTATTTTAGGGTTGGTTCCCATACAGGTCTTTTAGGGTTGATACCCATACAGGTATTGTAGGGTTGGTACCCTTACAGGTATTTTAGGGTTGGTACCCATACAGGTATTTTAGGGTTGGTACCCTTGGTCGTTCACTCAGCCTGCATTTTTTACATATGTCATTTCAAGATCCACCACAATAAACTGCATTTTATCTTTCAACTGCTTACCCGATGGGGGAGGCAGGGAAGTGGGGGGCCCTCGACTTCTCTTTGGACAGTGGGAGGAAACCAAAATACCAGAAGGACGCATGGGGGAAAACATGCTCCATGCACTTTAGCTACTAATATGTTTTATTCTTCTTATAGGGTGAAAAGGGTGACAGGGGACCCCCTGGATATGTGAGTAAATTAGGCTGCTTATATAGGACTTTCTTGTCTTGCTGTTTGAAAGGAAAGATATTGAGATTTTGCAGTATGAAAATGCATGATTAATATTGAAATGATATTGATGCATGTTTGACTGATGTGGACCTCAAACTGATTTAAACAGATCGATGAAAAGCCAGGCCACCCAGGCAAACCCGGGCCCGTGGGTTTGAAAGGAGAGCCAGGTATGTACATATTAGAGGGCTTTGTAACCCGCCACTCTCCAAGGTAGTGCCTTCAATTGTCATTTCTACGTCTGCATCTTTTGCATTGGTGTGTGTCTGGTTTTACAGACATGTGTAATAGGCTCATTTTTAGACATTCTCATTATATTCACACTGTCTGCTTTTTCTTGACAGGTGTCCCTGGAATTCCTGGAGATCCAGGCCCTACAGGTAGCTTCCTCTGGTCCATTTAAATATACCCCCCTTTTCCAAACCATTATCCATGCTCTCATACAGTACTCATGCCCCCCCGCCCCATAATGCCTGGGCCCCTGAAAATCTTCCCCTTCCTACCCCAGTTATGGGTGCCCTGCCTCTACTATATATATCAGTTGCTCTCTGATGTCTATTCTGTCATCTGTCAATATTAGTTCATATTAATTAAATGAATAATCATGGGATATAGTATAATTTTGTGAAAATGTTTGTCGGCTTTATCCAGGGGTGATTATTGAAGGCCCACCCGGCACAGAAGGAATCCCAGGAGACTCT
This sequence comes from Petrocephalus sullivani, assembly GCA_026780845.1. Taxonomy (NCBI): domain Eukaryota; kingdom Metazoa; phylum Chordata; class Actinopteri; order Osteoglossiformes; family Mormyridae; genus Petrocephalus; species Petrocephalus sullivani. The sequence continues at coordinate 12,051,904 of JAODKM010000034.1, forward strand.
GGTCAGAAAGGAGACAAGGGTCCTGATGGGGAGTCACTTAGAGGGCCAAGCGGAAGAGAAGGGCCACAAGGGCCTCCTGGGCCCCCGGGGCTCCCAGGTACAGGTTGTCAGCATGCACTGTATGACACAGATGGGACATTGATGTGCACTAATATAAGACTTTATTGTGAGTTGAGATAAGGAGTTGCAAAAGAATTAGTGTAGACATATGTTTGTTTTGTTTAAAATAAAGTATATTTCATCTTAAATCTTTGGGTTCCAAGTCCTTATCCTTAGTTATTACACCTGCTACTCATGAGGAAATGTCGATAGTCAAAGCTAGTTAGAAACATTGCTCTGGAAAATGTGTGGCAGTCTGACTTTTTATTAACTGGACTCTAACCTTCTACTATGTGCATCTCTGTTGGGGTCATAGCTGATGATGATTGCAATATTGACATCGGAGCCCCGGGAGATCAAGGGCAACCTGGCCTGCGCGGTGAAGTGGGGCAGAAAGGTAGATTTCACCATCTGAGGTCTGACGCATCACCACTTTAAGGCCAGCAATGTTACTTTACCATCTATACCTGTGTCATTCTGCTCAGGCGATCCAGGAGACACCTGTGTGCAATGTGAAGATACTAGGAGCCCTGGACCCCCGGGCCCCCAGGGACCAACTGGAGACCAGGGTAAGGTGAAAAGTCTATAAGTATTAGTCTATAAATATTGAAGAATAATATATATGTGAAATTTATCAGCTTTCCTTCTTAAAATGGATGATTTTATGACCATCATTAGACTGAATCGCTTTATTGTTTTATACTAAACAATGTCCAATAAAGATAAAGGTTTTTAGGACTATTCTACTTACCTGTTGTGGATGACATTAGTCAAGTTTATATGATATACTGTATAGGTATGTGCCCAAATTTGATATACAGAAGAGTTTTTCCATATTGTGACTGTGCTGCTAATTTAATTGGCAGGTTCTCTTGGGCTTCGTGGTAGTAAAGGACTGAAAGGTGAGCCCGGACCTGTTGGCCCTCCTGGGAATCCGGTGAGTTAAATGATGGATCTTCTTTCTACTTTCCTCTACGAAAATTCTGGATTGCAGCTGTTATCAGTTTGATTGTGCTCACCTGCCCAGGGTATTGGTGGCTCTCCGGGCCTGATAGGTGCTCCAGGGGCACATGGCGAACCTGGAGATATCTTCGTAGCACCAGGGCTAAAGGGTGAGAAGGGAACCCCTGGTGGTGATGGCACCAGAGGGCTGCCCGGTCCAGATGGGATTCCTGGACCAGACGGAGTCCCTGGCATGCCTGGATCCAAAGGAGACTCAGTTAGTATCGCATGAGCTCATTATTATGACAGCACCACGCGGACTGCGACAATAACAACTAGTGTATCATTCAGTCATTCTTCATTTTGCTCGATTTGTTTTTATATATTTCAGCCTACTGTGGGTGTCAAGGGAGATCGAGGCCCAGATGGAGATGCGGGTGCAATCGGAATTCCGGGGGGAAGGGGCCCCCCCGGTATTCCTGGCCTTGGACGTGCTGGAGAGCCTGGTGAAAAAGGCCGTCCAGGGCAGCCAGGCCATCCAGGAGTAGCAGGTGCTCCAGGTAGGCAGCTTCAAAAAGTGATGATATTGTCAGAATTAAATACAGTTTTATCCAAGTCCATATTTAAGGGTCTGTTTTATGGGCTTATACTCAGTGGCCAGTTTATTAGGCACACCTGCTTGGTTGTGTAATAATGTGGATGCAAATGAGTACATATAGCACACAGAGATGTCAAGAGGTGCAGATACTTTTCAGCTAATTTTGATTTTGAGTGTGTGATTGTTGGTGCCGGACATGGTGGTTCCAACATAACTGAAATGGCCACTCTGTTTCAGTTTTCATGCGCTACAGTGTCTACAGTTTACAGACAATTGCGTAATGAACAAAAACCGTCAGTCGATGGATTTTTGATGGCTGAAAGCACCTTAATGTGAGAGGTCAGAAGAGAATGGTCATACTTTTGTAAGGCCACAAATGCAAAAATATCAATTCCAAACAACTACTCTTGACATGGTCATGGAGGCAAAAGTTGATACTTCCAGGTACAACCTAGGCACACTCAGTAACATGGCCACTGCAGTTTGAAGTTGATTTTGGACTGTAAAACATTGAAAGATCTGTGGAGCAACTACTGTTCTTCATTTTTAGGACCTAAAGGTATCCCTGGATATGGTGTCAGTTCACTTGGACCTCAGGGCCCACCTGGACCCCGGGGACAGGCAGGACTCAATGGATTGCCTGGTGAGTTCAGTCTTCTGAGTTGAGCATTCTGATAGACAAGGTCTGATCCTCCTGATTTTATAAAATCTACAAATGTAAATCTACTTGATTGTCAATGAGGTCTGCAAAAATGATCATTTGTGACATTTCTGTTCCCTATTTACTAGGTATGCAAGGACATCAGGGTGACCACGGACCGCAAGGTGTCCCAGGGCAGAAGGGTGATCTAGGCTTGTCAGGGGCTGGATTGCCTGGAATTCCCGGACCTAAAGGTATATAATCCCATTACTAGGGATTCTTTGAAAAGTTAGGTAAAATAATTTATTTTCCTTGTTGTGTTTTGTATGGTCTGCTATCAGTGTTTTTCTAATTCAGGCTATGCAGGGATACCAGGGGCTCCAGGCCTTCCAGGAGATCCGGGACCAGTAGGACAAGATGGTTCAGCTGGGTTTCTTGGTGAACCTGGGCAAAAGGTATACTTGGAGACGCACAGCAAATTGATCCTGGGTTCAAAGATATAAATACACAAATGAAAGCCGTTGCCTAGCTACAGTGCATTTTAGAATTATTGGTAAAAAGATTTTTTATCAGCTTAAGGGAAGTATAGGAGGAATTTAAGGTGTTAGTTATAAAATAAAATTTTAAGAAAATTTAACATTTTTCTTGGTACCCACAGCTATTCAACTATTGTGACTAAAATATAGTTGTAGCATATACCTAATCAAATTTGACTTGTTAAGTACATCAGAATCTTTGAATCTTTTAAGTGCTTATCCATGACTTCCTGTGTCACTGGAATATGAATATGGGGTGACCCACACGCTAAATTCCTTAAATCATCCACTAGCATGCAGAAGATCAGAAAGTACAAAAATTCAATCAGTCAAAATGCTCTTGTGCGCCATAAATTGTTAGTGGCTCTTAAACAATGAAGAAGTTTACAATTGTTTGCTGTTCATTGTTGAGATGAACCTACATGGAGGTGGTTGCAAGTATATTTTGCACTCATGCCCAGTAAAGAGGATGGATTGGCAGCCAAAATTATTTCAAGGGTCCTTCTCCAAGGATAAATTATATACTGCCTGGCCAAAAACAAAGTTTCAGTTTGAATTTAAATCAGCAAGTACTTAAGAGCCAATGACTGGATCATTATTACAGCTCAGCAATATTATGCAGCAATAAAGTGAAGTCAGCAGAGTACCTGAACCTGATTGGTCAGGTTATCCCACCAATGGGCATATTACAGGACAGGAATGCCAAGAGTCATGGGGCTCGAGTTGTGAAAGAAGGTTCAGGGAGCGTGAGGAATCATTTTCACACATGAACTGGCCACCACAGAGTCTTGGCCTTGACCCCATTGAAAGTATTTGGGATGTGCTGTAGAAGACTTTACAGAGTGGTTCAATTCACTTATAAATACAAGATCTCAGCAAGAAATGAATGCAAATCTGGATGAAAAAAATATTGAAATGTTGCATAAACGCGTGGAAAAATGCCATGAGGAATATGTTCCATAATCTGTGATAAAGGCGGTCTAACATAATATTAAAGTGTGCAACCTTTTTTCGGCCAGGCAGTGTAGTTAAACTCATGCTCATTTCTTTGGGATTTTTTACTTTGCTTCATGTGTGTGTTTCAGTTTCCAGTCTGGCGGTAAGATGTTTTACTGGGTTTCAGGGTGAACCAGGGCTGGGCCTGCCAGGGCCCACGGGTCCACAAGGGCCTCAGGGAGTCCCAGGATTTCCTGGGCAAAAAGGCAGTGTTGGGCAACCTGGTAATCCTGGACCAGTGGGCCAAATAGGGCCACCAGGACCTCAAGGGATTAAAGGTATGCTGCTGTTGGCAATGAATGAGCCCATGCAACATTAAAACCATCAGAGGTAGGCCTGAGATATAGGATGAAGCAAAACCCCTTATATCTATTGTGAGTTCAAATCAGGGCTGTCAGCAGTGGTTATCACTGTTGCCTCACACCTCTGGGACCTGGGTTCAAGTTCCTGCCATGGCTTCATATATGTGGATGCTCTCTCCATGTGTTATGGATGGATGAATTTGAATCATTTTTTTGTTGTTGAGCATTAAACATATTTGAGAACTATGTCATAAACTGAGGAAAAATTCTGTGGGTGGAATAGAGGAGTTATCTGTTTTTATTACATAGCTACTGTATTTGATCCATACAACACTGATATAGACATCATTTATTTTGGCTTTATTTTGAAACTACTGTTTGAAATAAATTTCTTTACAGAATATTTGTAGGTGTATATTTGCAACCAGCAAGGAAATCTTGTATTTGCATTTTGTTTTGACCACACTCTGTTTTAGTAAAAGAATTTGTCACATCTGGCTTTGACTTACAACTAAGGATATGGTTTTTGGTGCATCTTGTTCAACTCAAATCAGAGGGTTCCCACTCAGTTCTTTGTATTTTTATCATAATTCTCACCTCAATCATATAAGTATATTTTAAAACTCAAAATAGACCATATTTTATTTTATGTTGTCAGGTGACTTTGGTCCCATTGGACAGCAAGGAAATGCAGGTCCTCCAGGCGTCCCAGGGACAGGTGACCCTGGGCCTGCTGGACCTCCTGGCCCTCCTGGCTTACCTGGACCTACTGGTCAGTTCACTTGTCATCACAGTGACCCTTGTAGTGAACCCAGAAACACTGGGCATGAGTAATTGACTGTGGAATTAAAAAAATGACCGCAGTTACAATGGATCACAATCAGATTGTTACATTTACACCTAACAGGCAACACCGGAGCGAGGGGGCTGAAGGGGTATCCTGGTTCGCCAGGTTTAGACATGCCAGGGCCTCCGGGAGAGAAGGGCGTTGTGGGTTTTCCAGGACCCCGGGGGTCTAAGGGACTTCCGGGCAAAGAAGGCTCTTTGGGAAGAGATGGGTTCCCGGGACAGCAAGGTGCGATCATACCCCGATTCCAGCATCAGCCACAATTAAAAATGTGACATTGGATAATGCACTGTCTGTCAAGTTTGCATTTACGGTCCAAAAATGACACAGCCATTCTATATCTGCCATTCCTAGGGTCTAAAGGAGAAATTGGATCAATGGGACCCCCTGGTCACCCAGGGCACCAAGGTCTCCCGGGAAGTCCAGGAGCTCTAGGACCACAAGGTAACACAGCTACCATGATGAATACAAAATAGCCCTCCATCTCAAATTCACAAGGAGGAAAGGAAAAGCTATTGAAAGATACACTGGCTTGAATAGTAGCATTAAATATGCAAATATAAGAAGAGAACTAAAGAAATCCCAGGTCAGTTAAATTTATTTTACATAATAAAATTATTATTATTATTATTGTTGTTGTTGCTAATAATAATAATAATAATAATAATAATAAGAAGAAGAAGAAGAAGAAGAAGAAGAAGAATATATGAATAGATGATAATCCGATATATCGCAAAAATATTTAGAGATCACTCAACATTTTTTGTTCTTCCTGATTTGGAAAATGGCATGTGTGTTCTGTGTCACAGAGAGTGATGATTGTGCCTGCTGTCTGTACAACAGGAGCCATGCAGAGGCAGCAGAAGCCATTCCTGGCTTCAGAAACCTCTTCTGCTTAATCTTGAACTGTAAGAAAGGGCTGTAGTTTTGCAGTATTTCTTTGCTGCAGAAATAGTACTACAGGAAGGAAATTACCATTAGTATTAACTAACTACGGGTTGTCATTGTTGCAGTTTTTTTTTTGTTACCATTCCTGCAATAATTATGACATATGCAGTGGGTGTTATAAGGCACGGCGGTTAGGATGACGAAATGAAGGCCTGTTGCAGGATTTTCAGCTGAAGTCTTGGTTCTTATATAAAGAGAACATTATACTTGGACTAACGACCTACAGTAATTCAGTTTTGCTTACAGTTTCTAATTCCAATTCTTCCTCTCCCCACTGTTTGAACAGGGCACACAGATCAACAAGTGTTCAGGCACTGAGTACAGTATAAGAGTTTCTCAGGGCAGTTATAGGGCCTTCAGGAGGAGTTGGATTACTGCATAATTGAACTTTGCCAAGCATTGTGTCTGTAGTTGTCGCACCTGGGCTGATCTTTGAAACTAAGTGGCAGTCGTTATATTACTAGCCGAGGCTGAGAAAGATAAGGACACAAAGGAGGGTTTCATCTTGTGCGAAAACAGGGTTATATATCAGCTGCCTACTTCTAGCAGGCCCTAGTGTGCGTGTGAGCCAATACAACTATAATAAATGCTGGATGCCCTTACCATTCAGCATTGGAATTACATCATACAGAATCTATGCATTTAGAATCAGAATCAGAATTTACTTTATTAATCCCATGGGGAAATTCTCTTTCATAACAAAACTCCTGATAAGAGTAAAAGATTTAGTATAGATTTATAGATGAAAGAACACTAGAGTAAAATAAAATAAGAAGAAAAATAATAATAAGATATAACCAATGAAAAATAAAATTATAGCAGCTGACATTGACCTAAAGATAACATAATTTACAAGTTTATTGATAGTAGCAAGCGTATACACAATATACATGGTTATTTAAGGTGATATTTAAGCTGATAGTGCTTATGCTTGTGGTTGTTGTTAGTAGTGATCATAAATTCCTGTTAAACAGTTTTATTGCGACTGGCAGGAATGATTTCCTGTGTCTTTTAGTTGTGCAGCGTGGAAGTTTTAGTCTGTTGCTGAACGAGATCTGTGGGTGTGAAGGAGAGTCCAGTATTGTCTTTATTTTGGATAATGTTCTCCTCTCCAGCACCTTATAGAAGGTGTGTCCATTGACGTTCCTCAGCTTATGTTTTTCTTCAAAAACACAGGCACAAGGAAAACAATCTGGAACATAATTAGATTGGTCTCAGTTAGGGCAAATATGATGTGCTTTCATGCGGTCCAAGATCTCTAGTGGTACCTTCATCTGTGAAGTTCACCACTGATTTTTCCTTTCTGGTAGGTGACCCTGGACCTATTGGGCCAAGCGGAGAAAGTGGTGAACAGGGACCCAAAGGAGATCGTGGAGAAGAAGGTCTCCAGGGGCCTCCAGGGAAAATGAATGTGGATGAGATTCAACAAAGCAAAGGCGTGAAGGGTGACCCAGGAGACGCAGGTACAATGGAAGATTTTGTGTAAACAATCTTGATGCTGCTATGAGATAATCTCTGAATCAGCTCTGGCTATAAATCAAACTGCATCTACTCTCCTGCAAAGTAAATGCTTCCTCAATACACTGCGCTTCTTCACGTTCTGGTAATTCTGATGCTTGCTGCATAAGCTCAACACTTTTCTTTCAGGTGGTCGGGGAGATCCAGGGCAGCACGGAGACCCAGGTGATCCTGGAAGCCCTGGCATGCCTGGGAAGGATGGAGAGCCAGGAATGCCTGGGCAGCCAGGTACGTGTCCAGCTGCTTATCAATTTTCAACAAGATAATGACCTTAAGCATACTTTTAGATATGTGCTATCTAGGACAGAGATGGAATGCTGTGACAGATGACCTAGTTGCCATAATCCCCCTACCTAAACCTTGTAGAGCTGGTTTGGCATGAGCTGGATCAAAAAGTAAGAGCAAGGTGGCCAACATGTAGCCAGAACTTGTGCAAACTCCTTCATTACTGCTGGAGAATCATTCCAGGTGGCTACATCTGGCAGCTGGTTGGAAGAATGCTGTCATCGAAGCAAAAATTGACTATTTTACAGCGTTAAAGACATGCTAAACACCTTTTTGATATGTCATTTTATTGTCTTGAGGCCTTATACTATAAGGTGAGTAACACAGGTAAAATACAAGCAATTAAAAGCAGGTGTTTCCAGACTTTTGACTAATACGATACATATAACACAAGCATTGGAATTCTAACAGAATTTTCATGGCTGCTGTAAATGCTCCTCAGGTGTCAAAGGTGAGACTGGCTTACCTGGAGAACAGGGAGAGGATGGGTCACCGGGACAAAAAGGCGTCGTTGGAAGTGTGGGTACTACAGGTGAGGGCGGATAAGGGATATCACATACCACCGTATGTCGCTATTTAATCATGTTTTTCATGGTTTATGTGAGGCATACATAGAACTATATAGGTGGCATTATTATGTCTCATCTCCAGGTTATCAGGTAAAATGTTGGCTTAGCTGTATATGTGTAGGGATTTGTTTGTCCTGTCAGAGTGAGTATTTATATGTCTACTGAATACTGTGTGTTGTGATGTACCCTGGGCGTGGATGATAGGTAATTGTAAATGGATGCATGAGTGTTTCAAAGGGACATTTGTAGATGGTTTAGTGCAGTACATCCCAACCCAGTCCCTGGGGACCCCTAGCCAGTACACATTTTTGCTCCCTTCCAGGTCCGTGCCAGACAGTTCACATCTTTTGCTCCCTCCCAGGTCCATGCCAGAAAGTTTACATTCTTTACGCCCTCCCAGGTCCATGCCAGACAGTTCACATTTTTGCTCCGCCCCATGTCTGTGCCAGACAGTTCACATTTTTGCTCCCTCCGGAATGTCTGAAGGTCCCCAAGGTTGGCAAAGACTGGTCTGGCATATGTTAATGTGATTCTTCAGGTACACCTGGTTTCCAAGGGGTGAAAGGAATCAAGGGGGCACTGGGGCATCCAGGAATGCCAGGTTCATCTGGGGAGGAAGGGCAGAAGGGTGACGTAGGTCTGCCAGGGACGGGGGTGCCAGGACCTCAAGGAGAACAGGTCAGCCATTTCTCTTGCATTGTAGAATGTATACATTGTGACAGGTGTGTTTATAAATGTTCTTGCCTAAGCTTTTCTGGATTTCGGAATTGTATATTTTCACTGTTCGTTGTCCTAATCTCCCCCCCCATTTTGTATTAAGATGCCTTTTGTTTTTCACTTACTGCACTGGAGCGCTTGCTAATAATCAAGTATAATGAGAGAATAATGCAGCAGACATAGCTTCCCAGCAGCCTCTCCATTGAAAAAGCTCCTTTGCTCATCTTAATTGTTTAAAGAGACATTGTTGGTGCTTTAGCAATGGGTTAATGCCAATATATTTGCAGGACCTTAGTACTGGATGATTTTATCAGCCAACCAAAATATCAGTCCACACCTGTTATGGGCATGTGCATATGTGTGACGTGTGCTGGACTGGCATCCTGTCCAGGTTCTACTCCAGTTTTATGCTTTCTGGCACTGATTTCCCACCCAGTCCTTGGGGACCCCCAGGCAGTCCATGTTTTTACTCTACTGGAAGCTGGTGGTCTGGGGGTCCCCAAGGACTGGATTGGGGAACACTGCACTGTGGAACCTGGAATAACCTCCAGTTTCCCCATCCACTGAACCTGACCAGGATAACTGTTTGGAAAATGTATGGACTTCTCATTTGGCAAATATGTATGTGAAAGTGTGACAAACATTCACAATACTATGTCTCTGCATCCAGGGCCTTGTGGGCCACCCTGGATCACCTGGGGTCTCAGGGGACAAGGGGGAGACAGGCAGCATTGGCTTACCAGGAATGCCAGGACTACCAGGACCAAAGGGTGATATAGGATTAGAGGGTACACAAGGTAAACATCCAGATACTACATTTTAATTACCTGTGACCTTCTACAATAACATACTTTAATGATAAAATGCTTTAAAAATGACCTGTCATCCCTGCTAAAACGTGCAGTGAATGTCTTGATTTTCATGCAGGCAGTCCGGGAGAGCCGGGGGAGAAGGGGGTGATTGGGTTAGTGGGCTTACCTGGGGAGCTGGGGTCATGGGGGGAGCCAGGTATGTGTGAGCCTGTAGCTTCATCTTCCTTCTTCACCAATACCACTAATAAAGGGCGCCAACCCATCACAGGGCACACTCACACACCAGTCCAGTACTGTAATAAAAAGTAAAAACATGACTTTGCCACCCTAACCCTCTTCTCAGAGGCACCCCTCTGTTACATGTAACCACTGACTCTGTTAATTAACTAGCTCAAGTAGCTAATTAACTTCACAAAGTACTGATTAGCCAAACAAGGTATGGTGCTGGCCAGGTTCAACAAATGCATGGATATGTTGCACATTAACTGGACATGCTGTGGTGACTAGAGGAGGTTTTAAAATGGCTAAGCAAACAGGCTTAACAAGACATCACACAGGTTACATCTTTTCTGACCAGAAATCTTTATTTAAACTGACTTACAATTTGCAAAAATGTTACCTCCTTATACATCTGACACATGCCATGCCCAGAGCATCCATGCAATCCCTCACCTGCATGCAGCAGTAACATGCTGATCACCAGTATAGTTGTTCTCTGCTATACTAATCTGCAGTCCAGTCTGTAATTATTATACAGTCCTCATGAATCAAGCTGCATTTTTCTGTTATGTAATATTTTGGTTTAAGCATTTTAGAGAGAACATTTGTACCATGACTGCTTTCCTGTGGAACCATGTGGTATCCAGGTAAACCTGGTATACAGGGCACAGCAGGGCCACCAGGGGAGAAGGGTCTGCCTGGTGAGGACGGCATACCAGGGTCTGTGGGAGAAAAGGGTGACCCAGGTGGGTAGAAGAATAGAATTCTTTAGTCCAGTGTTTCCCAATCCGATCCTCAGGGACCCCTAGGCAGACCACATTTTACTGGGAGCTGGGAGGGAGCAAAAATATGGACGGTCTGTGGGTACCTGAGGACCGGATTGGAAAACAGTGCTTTAGACTGTTTTGAATATTAGAATTCTATAACAGAACATTCATGTTGGGATATTTTGGCCATAAAACATATTAAAGATGGCTATTAGAATGTTACTAAGTTCTTTTTGTTGTTAGAATATTACCTACCTTAAATAAAGGTAAAAGAGCTAACTTGAAATCACTTACTCCAACAGAGAATAGTTCTTTCATTGCAGCTAATGTACACTTAATTAAAACAACCATAATGCATCAGAAGTACTAAAGCGACAGGGGTCTTTGGCTCTACTCGTCTCAGCCTTGTTGCTCTGACTCTTAATCTCCTTGCAATCTATCCACAGGCATACCTGGCAGAGGGTTCCTGGGAGGCTCAGGGCAACCTGGAAGCAAAGGTTAGGCAACCATGGGTATCAACCTTAAGCCTTAATCATTTGGCTAGGTTTTGTTTCTGTCTAAGGGGCAACTCTGAGAGGAATGGAGCTAAGGCTTTTTCGGTGGCGTAGGGTCTGATATTAATGAAAATGAATAAGAACACGATATTTAAACTAATTAGTTTACTTGTATTTGGGGGATGGCTAAAGATCTTTTTTTTCTTCTTTAGTGGCAAAAAAGCCACAATGATACCCCTGCTATGGAGTTTGCATGCAACATATGATGGTGTTTGGTAGCTTAAGTAAAATGCCTTGATCACAGTATTTTATTCCATATTAAATCATCTTGTGAGGACAGGGAGCTGAGGAACGGCTACGAGAGACCGCCAGCATTAAGTGCAGGTTGTCCGGGCCGGGTCCTGACCTCTTCCAGGCTCGTCATCATGCTGTCTCGCTCCTCTCTCAAGGTGACAAAGGCAAGGCAGGCGTGCCCGGTTTGCCTGGCATACCTGGTATCCCAGGTGTCAAGGGATATAGGGGCTTGCCTGGAAACCAGGGTGAACTGGGACAACAAGGGGATAGGGGTCCCCCGGGACCCCCTGGTAAGGGGCCCAAGGGTGAAACGGGGGCACCCGGAGAGCCAGGAGAGTCAGGTAAACAAACTAATTGGATGTGTACGTCGCTTGTAATGACTGACGATCCAGGGAAACAAAAAAAACAGGAATTTATTCAAACTTGATACAGGTGAAACTGGAGATCCAGGTCCGGTGGGGATTCCAGGAAGTGCCGGATCCGAAGGAGAAAGGGGAGATCCAGGCTTTCCGGGGCCTCCTGGAGAGGTTGGGCAGAAGGGGGACAGAGGTCCACCTGGATTACTGGTGAGTCCTTCACACACAGACAGGTTCTTCACGTTAACTGCTTCCTAAGCTGCAGTGAATCCCACTGATCCTTTCATCAGTTAAAAGCAGTTTCTAATTCTTGGCCCAAACCAGCTAAATCATTCGCAAAGGAGTTACTGTACTATGGTGGGGAGTGTATGACATTTGTATGCTCCATACGTTACTAGGGGCTGTCTGGCCTGCCTGGGTTTTCCGGACTGAAGGGGGAATCGGGACAGCCGGGTTTCCCTGGATTTCAAGGTACATTTGGAAAGTGCAATAGCCAGATGACCCATGATGAAATGGAACATGCCTAGCTGGTGCGTTGCCATGGTGACGTAATGTGTGGACTAGAGGCACCTCCTTTTTTTCCAGGAATGAAAGGTGAACCTGGTGTGATTGGACTCAAGGGAGAAGTAGGAGATATGGGTTTTCCTGGCGAGAAAGGTAAGGAAGGATAGAATATGACCAAGATGGACTTCTTTGAGTAAACAAGTTAAAGCCATACAGATGATTCCAGCAGACCCATGCAATATTTACATTAATTTAGCAGATGGTTTTATCCAAAGCAACATACGTATTTTTGTGAAAGCAGGGCCTGACCTCTACCTGACCTCTGATGGACCCTGTAATAAAATTTCATCAGGTTAATTCTTAGTGTACCTGGAAACAAGCAATTTATCAATTGTTCAAACATCTCATTTCTCAGGTGGAGTTGGCCAACCTGGGCCTCCTGGTCAACCAACTTTTACCAAAGGAGAAACTGGCTTTCCAGGGACTCAAGGGCCTCCAGGTCCAAGAGGGCCTCAAGGATTTCCTGGAATTAAAGGCCAGCAAGGTATCTGCTTAATGCCTTTCGTAATCCTAAGAAGGCTTCTGGAATTGAGGTGTTCTCTCAAATACAACACAGACCCGCTTGGAGAATCTCACTCTTTAACTCTTGAATCAGGTGTGACTGGACTACATGGCATGACAGGTGAACCTGGAGATGTAGGGTTTGATGGCACACCTGGAGCAAAAGGCGAGCCCGGTCCCAGTGGACCTGCAGGTGAAAGATCTCCCATTATAAATGGCTATTTCTTTATTAACGCTATGTTCAGCTGGACTAAAATTTCCCTTGGATGTCATCCCTGTATATTAAAGGGCCTAGAGGCTTCCCTGGTCCCCCAGGGCCCGATGGCTTTCCGGGCTTGATGGGGCCTCCAGGACACCGCTCCATGGATCACGGCTTCTTATTGACACGACACAGCCAGTCACTGGACATTCCCACTTGTCCACGGGGCACTCGTTTCATATACAGTGGCTATTCTCTTTTATATGTCCAGGGCAATGAGCGCTCACATGGACAAGACCTAGGTTGGTATTTTACCTCCTTAGAAATTACTGGGTAAAAGCACCATGTCCATTTATTTTTCTCTTTTTAATCCTGAGGAACCAGAGATTGGGGAGCTTGACTCTTTTGGCTTGATTTGTCACGTACAGGAACTGCAGGGAGCTGCATGAAGAAGTTCAGCACCATGCCTTTCCTATTCTGCAACATCAACAACGTCTGCAACTTCGCGTCGAGGAACGATTACTCCTACTGGCTGACGTCGCCGCAGCCAATGCCCATGAGCATGGAGCCCCTCACCGGGGACGACATTGAGCCTTTTATTAGCCGGTAAAAGCAAAATAGGTTTCAGCACAAACGATAGGCTGGCTACTCTGAAAACAAACCAGGCACATCCAGGTCAGAGAACAGACGAATGCCGCTGAATGGTGACTGCCTGTGGAATATGCTTAGGGGCACGATTCTGCTCTTATTATAACAATATTTATTGGCTAAAAAGAAACAAACAATAACACAAACAAACATCAAAACAAACAAGACAAACAAAAACCTATGTAAGCACCATGTGGCGCTGCCTTTTTTTGGCAAATCACTGTGGAATCGACTTTATGTCCTTGATCCATCTTTATCCTGGTCATGGCTGCAGATGGACCCTTAGCCCATTTGGAGCAGCACAAGGCATAAGGCAGAGGGAGGGGATTCACGACTAAAGATTTTTATGTGCCACAGGCATGAATCTGCTGGCAGACCAGCAGTCAAATGTAATTGCCTGTGCAAGACTGTGCAACAAACCAGGTAGAAGGACAAAAAAATTAAGATTAAGAGTTAAGAAAATAAGTACCAAAATACAGAAATATGTAAAAAAGTATATGTCAACTGCACATGAACAGGGCGCAGAAAAGGGATACAAGCTCTCCCTCTTGGATATATGAGGTAGTGCATGCTGAGCCCCTATGTCACCTATGGACAATATGCAGACAAGCTAAGTCACAAAGGAGCATTATCTTTTCATGCAATATATCGCAATATGTTTTAAACAGTTTTACGCTTTCAGTTGCTTGCGATATTTTGCATAACCGTATTGACATAATTATACACGTAATTAAACACCATTCCATTTTGCCATCCCACCACCCTTACATGCGTCATATCACGATGGTGTTATTTTCGTTCGACAGCTGCTCTGTATGTGAAGCCCCTGCCATGATTATGGCATTTCATAGCCAGTCTATCATGATACCAGCCTGTCCGGGAGGATGGGAATCCCTCTGGATTGGCTACTCATTCATGATGGTAAGATAACTCCGTTTCCCCAGAAACAGAGGTAATTGTTCCAGTAGAATTATCGGTTACATAAAGCTGGAAATTCTGTATTGTTGAATTATAGAGTTAATCTCAAGGAACATTCATTTCTCGATTTATGATTCTAATAACCTTCAAGCATCCATGTGTAAATCATTCTCAAATTCAGATTTTGTAATCACCTATTTTCGATACGGGCTTGTCCGATCAAGTTCGCAGCACCCCGGAACCTCAGGAAGCATAGAGGGTGGTTCTGAGCCTGGATGATATGCGAAACCCATCAGAGACACCCAAGCACAATTGTTACTATACTACCCGCAGAGTTACTGCCGTCCATTTTTGGAATCTTTCTATAGCTACATAGTTTCCACACTTGCTGTCTCTGGCATGCCCAGGAATACAACTACAGGCTGATTGTTTTAGCAGTGATAACCAAAATATTCACTGACAATAGCAGTTGCCAGAGGTGTCAATTTCAGGTCCAGAAAGTAAAAATCCAGACCAGGATTTTGTTTCAACCAACTAGTTGAGTACTCT
>JAODKM010000034.1:12067321-12093396 GCA_026780845.1 Petrocephalus sullivani
ATCCAGACCAGGATTTTGTTTCAACCAACTAGTTGAGTACTCTGTGACTGTGACTCTTTATGCTCAACTGATTGGTTAAAACAAAGTCCTGGTCTGGATTTTTACTTTCTGGACCTGAAATTGACACCTCTGGCAGTTGCAGGACTGTGGTGAAACTACAGCAATTGAGAATGCATTTCAGAAATATTTTCAATTTACGTTAAAAAAATAGCTGAGGGACCTTCTTTAACTCACCCTGCAGCATACCAGTGCTGGGGCAGAAGGTTCTGGTCAGGCCTTGGCCTCCCCAGGATCCTGTTTGGAAGACTTCCGCAGTGCCCCCTTCATCGAGTGCCATGGCCGTGGCACCTGCAACTATTACGCCAACTCCTACAGTTTCTGGCTGGCTACTATTGAAGACGACGACATGTTTAGGTAAGCCTTTGTTTAAAAAATTGTATTCAGTAATTATCTGTATCTATCTATCTATCTATCTAATCTACCTAGGTATTTTCATTAAACACATTACAGAAAAAAGGAGTAGGTTATGTTATGTCAGTATGTCAGACCGCAACAATGAGGAAACAAGCAAATATGCAACTACTGTGCCCTGAGGGTCACGTTCATCTCGTTTCAGGGAACCTGCCCCGACAACCCTTAAAGCAGGAAATCTCATCACTCACATTAGCAGATGCCAGGTTTGCATGAAGATGACATAATGCATCCATCCCTCTGCTTACATTCTTTTTACGCGGTGCTTTTTTAATGGGTTTATTTGTCGTCTTCAGTGTTATAACACAATGGATATTTTTCAGAATTAGAGGAAGTGAAGCCATAAGAGTTTTCACTGTTTTTCTCTGTACATTACCAGAATGTCTTACTGAATGTTGTTTATTAAGCACTGATTATATATACAAAGTAAACATCTGGTAAATGTGTGTGAATTTGATGTCATAAAGCAGACAGAATTACCTTTCAGTAAGCGGTCCCTTAACAAGTCAGTAAATACAGATGCTTAAAATGATCACATTTATAATTCAGATAAAGGAAACGCCAAAATCTCTCAGGTGGTTTGTGGATGTAATTATCAAATTTTTTATATTTAAAGTTATCTTTAAATATAACACACACAAAGAAACAATAGTGAAATTAGTGAAAAAATGGTGAAACCACCTAATATGACCATTTCACAATTTAGCACTATGACAACTCCCTGTGCAATCGAAACATTCAGGCCTTGTGAGTTATGTGTTCATTCTCTTGTGCCCACGTACCACCCCACAAAGAGGATAATTACTCGGGCGTGTCACAAATTGGCATATGCAGACCTATGTGGGGACATTGCTGTTAACACAGTGAAAATGGCTGTCTCTGTATATATAAATGACTGGGGTCAAACACCATGACCTGAATGTGGTGATACTGCTTAGGGTTCAGGGACATTTGAGACAGAAGCTGGGAGTCTCTGAAAGGGGCCACTGCTGGTGACCGTGACTGTTACACTTGGTGTACCGTCTTCTCTTACAAAACTAACTCTTTTGATATTTTTTCTTTCCTACTGAATGATTTTGTCAAGATTTTTAGAGGTTAAATAAATTACATTCACATATTATTTCTGGTCTTTATGAAGACTGATTTTATCACTGTTCCGAATGTGTGTATATATATTGTTATATTTTGGTCCCCTATTTTGTCAGACAGATAACTGCAATATTGTCCCTGTCCCCTTCCATGTACAGGGTAACTTGATTTTCCCGTAGCTTGGTAATGAGTCCAAAAAAAAACAAAGTTAATTTAGTAACAGTAGAATCTACATCAGTTCCATTTGCTTTATGTTTTGGGTCATTTTGCAATTGGTATCTATAACATCTGTATAAAAACAGAACGTGGTTCTGTTCAGATATCTAACAAAAAACTTTAGTATTACAATAGTTTTCCAGATAATAAAGCTTTTTGTATAAATTATACAAATTCAACAGTCTGTTGTATTGTGTCTCTGTGGATTTTTAAGTGGAAGCAAATATTCTGAGGCTGGAATGAAATTCCACTACAGCTAGAGAGCCCCTAGAGGGGGCCCTAAGGACAGGAATGTCTCCAGTGCTTTTCTGCGGACTGGGAAACCCCTGTGCTTTTAGACGGCAGGGCAGTTCGGAGCAATCCATAAAAGTTCCATGATTTTGTACCCCCACGTTTGACTCTCAGATCACTGCTGCCTGCATTATTTATTATTATCATCATCGCTGTTTGGCATGCAAATGCTGACAACCGCTCAGGGCTGCGGGGGAAGAAGCGGCGATATGCGGCATGAAGAAGGGGGGGGGCACCTGCAGCTGGGGGCCGATGGACTAGAGATATGAAAGCTGCTCGTCTGGCAGAATGTCTGCTCGGGAACAGTAAGCTCTGTTCTCGACATAATGAACTTTCTGTTGGACGTGCTGCCAGGGCTTCTGACTGCGGGACAGGTGTTGGGGAAGAGCACAGTGCCGTCCTACAAATGTGTGTGTGTGTGTGTGAGAGAGAGAGAGAGAGAGAGAGAATGAAGGTATCTAAATGTGCAGCTCTTTAATAACAGAATCAAGCAGCACTGGCAGCTACCTCATCTGTGGGAAAACAGCAAATTGGCGTGATGAGCCGTTCTGATGAACAAGACCAAACAATGACACAACAAAGGGCAGAGTCTCTGTAGCAGGGTGTAATAGGAGGGCCGTCTTACATTTAGGGGCAGGCTTTGGCAGCCGCACGGGGATTTCATGTTCCCTGGCATTAAACGCGCACCTGCTGCCAGGAAAGAGGATATAAGCACCACAGACATCGGAGACTTGCAAGGTTATGCAAACAAGGTGGCAAACGGTTCATTGTGACTGGGGTCACCGAATGCATGATGAGCTGTACAGAATGATGCCAGGACAAAAAATGAAGGCAGAACTGTCTCTTTCACACACACACACACACACAAATATGTAATTATATCTTTGTGGGGAAATCTCTAATCCCAACATGACACCCTTAACCCCTACCCAGCCCTAACCTTACCCAGCCCTAACCTTAACCTAACCATAAGTAACCAAACAAAATACGAGACTTTTGACATCTCTAGTTTTTTTATTGTATTTACAGATATTTGTGCGGTGAAAAGTAAAAAATGGGCCCCACAACGCCAAAATAACAGGTTCTTATCACATTGTGGAGGACATTTGGTCCCCACAATGTAATATTAACATAATCACGCACACACACACACACACACACCTAGATTGCAGTCTCAGTTTGGCTTCAAAATGGTTATTAATCTGAACTGTAGTACAGAAATACAAAGTGTGCGATTATTCCGAGTAACTCCACATGAATGTAGACTGGGATTGTGCTGCTACAACCTGGTTCATATGGCTTCCCAGGACATTCCCTGTTGGCACTCACTTTGTTAACCTCAGCAATGGATGCCATGTTCAAAAGTTATTTTCTTACATCACAATGATATAATCTAATGTAATACCTTGTAAATAATCCACTATTTGGATATACCATCTCAAAGCTGAGCATTAACGGCATATAAACTGATCCGCTAAACATGGATAAGTAATTAAAGATGCCGTAAAAGCATCTTTTTATGCTCCCCTTCGAACAACATAATCCTGACATTCTCCCACTCTGAAGAAGTATCTCCTTTACTCTATGGGAGATAAAGGCGAGGCAATCAGACTGTCAAGCATTTACAGCTCTGATAGAGTTTCAAGTAAATCTGTAGAGACCATGCCACCATGTATAAGGATCCAGCCTGACAGTGACTGATTGACAGGTCTCTCTATGATGCCCCATGTTTAATTGACAGTGGGTGATTTATGGTGTCTACCACAGACTCCCCAGTCTGTAGGATAAAAGAGCTGGCCTGCCCAAGTACCATCCATCCTGCCATATGTCCCCACAGGCCAGAGGATTAATCTCCAAAACGGTGATCACTCAAGCCTTGGGAAGGACTGGGCTGGCAGGGTCACTACAGGGCAAGGCCAAAGAGAGATGAACCCCCTCACCTTATTCCCAATTCCTGTCCAGTCCCAGTCGTGACTCCCTCATAAATTTCTGAAAGCTGTCAGCCAATCAGATCCCTCAGCGTGACATGTCATTAATCAGCAAGGAGGACATATAAGAAGGACATGGCCATTGTTCCCACGCCATTTGTACCTTGGTAAGACCACAATGGACCAGACGAAGCAGTGATATGAGTTGCATGCATCTGTACTGTAAGGTACTAACATCATCCACCAGAAACCACCACTGAAGCCTAAAGTCATCTTTTCTGAGGCACCGCTATGTCTCTAAACTTTTTCTCCCACACTGTATTTGTGTGACAACAGTTCACGCTCAGGGAACCCAAGGCCACTGGAGAGCAGTGTGGGCTCAGACTCACGACTGCATTCCCAATACAGCTAAGAGTGAACCTCGTCAAATTCATCACTACAACACCCCGAAAAATGCCGCCAGATAAAGCAAAGACGATCGAAGCTGAAAAAGCTACAAGACAAAAAAAAAAACATAAAAAAGCCATCTCTGTAAAAGATACTCGATTACAGTGTTTGGCTAGTAATTAGACTGGCGGTACAGAGTAATCTATTATCTGCCACTCAAAAAGAACGTATAAGTGTTGTCCTTCCATACAATTTCACATCTGACTAATCTAAATTCATTCCATTGAATGCACCAGACCGTAAAACCCGACAGCTCAAACAAGACACCAGAGGTGCATCCAGCTCTTATTTTCATCTATAGATTTGCTTTCCTTCCAGTGCTTTTGCTCTGCTGTCTTTAGAAGAATCCATTGCGTAGATAATAACGTCAACATACGGTAAGTCTATGCTAAAAGCGACATGTTCGCCATGACACCAAAGACAGCCTCCAGTGAGACAAATTAGGATGCAGAAATCCTTTGTAAGGAAGTTCGGTGTGAGAGCATAGAATAGCAAAGGTCAGACAGAGAAGGTTCTGCCTTACCCACATTACCACATTGTATCATTGATAATATTTTTGGTGCATAACATTAAAAGGGATTTAGTTCAGAATGCTTAAAACAGTATCAATACCCATCGACTAAGTTGTTCTCCAGTCCAGGGTAGGTCAAAAAGAGAAAACATGTAAGAAGTATTATAAATTATTAAGAGATTATCTAGATATGACAAATTATTAAGGGAGCTGACATCGTTTTCCGCAAAGTTCATCCACAATTTCTAACCTGGTCACTTGTTTGTTTTTATGAGCACTGCTAGACCTTTAGACTGTTGAATTTACAGCCCTGTTTCCAGAACAGTCGCTGTGTAAAATGTAAATAAAAACAGAATGTGATGAACCCATATTTAATAGAAAATAGAACAAAGGCAGCATATGAAATGTTGAAACATTTTATCATTTTATGATAAATTCATGCTCAATTTGAATTTGATGCCAGCAACAAAAAAAGTTGGGACTGGGGCATGTTTACCGCTGTCTTGCATCACTTCTTTTTATAACAGTCTGTAAACGATTTGGAACTGAGGAGACCGGTTGCTGGAGTTTTGAAAGTGAAATGTCCCACTCGTGCCTGGTGTAGGATTTCCACGGCAGAGTTCAGGGTCTCCTTTCTCAGATTTTCCATTTCATGATGTGCCAAATGTTTTCCGGGTGTGACAGCACCTGGCCTCCTACTACTGAGCCATGCTGTCGCAGTACGCGCGGACTGCGGCTTGGCGTCGTCTTGCTGAAATTTGTCGTATTTTCAAATAAGTATGGGTTTACGTGATTTATAAATCATTCTGCATTCGGATTTTATTTACATTTTACACTGAGTCCCAACTTTTTTGGAAACCTGAACCAGTGGTGGTGTTTACAACCAAGCCATGCAATTGGGTGAGGCCCCGGAGACAATGAACTGGCCCTTGAACCCATCATCAACTTATGCATAGCCTCCAGAGAGCTGTACTCAAGTTTAATAGCCATTTGGTGGGTCTTTGGGTCACTTTCAGTAAGGCCAACTTTAGCAGGATGTTTTCTACAGAGATTAGGCCAGGATTATCCCCACTGGAGCTCGTCCACAGCTCGTCTGCTGCCAGCAGCTTGCGAGAAAAGGCAGCTTGGACGAGTACGGACAGACGCTTCCTCGTCTCTTTCTCATGTCCCTTTTTTTCTTTTCATTCTGTCCTGGCGAAAGTAAACAAAGGCGGAGGTGGATTCATGGAACCGGCTGCGGAACACTTTTCCAAAAACTGGAGACATCAAAGGAAATGTTACACATAGAGGGCGCGGGGTGGGGGGGGGTGGGGGCTGAGCGGGTTGTGGGCACAGCAAGGGCTTATGGGCGCATGTGCCTGATTCCTGGAAACGCTCACCTATGAGCGCTTGTGTTTTTTTCTACCCGAATTGCGCTTAGAGACACGGGCGAGGAATTCGTGACACCGTCGGTTTCAGTCAGCCACCACATATCACATTTCACTCTCAAATGTGAAATAAACGGACGGATATATCAGGAAACTCCCTGAATTCAACAAATAACACCCACCCACTCACCCACACATACGCACACACTGAAAATGTTCAGGGACTAATAATAAAGCAGAAGTAAAAGTTGAAGTGAGAGAGTAAGCCTGCACAGGGCCGCATGTCATCTCATATTGTGAAATCATAATGCATAAAATTGATAAACACATTCACCCACCACCAACAAGAGAAAAAAAAGAGTATAGCAGTCCACCCACTAATGTGTACACTCTGTCCCTGTTATTATGTGAGCTACCTCTTTTGTGGAACATTGTAATTTATTCATATTAGAAATCATATATTTTTAAATCATATATGATTTAACTGTGAGTCATATTGTCTCAGTTACAATTCATGTTTCTGACTCTACTTAATATGTCTAACATTCTATCACAACACTTTGCAATAATATACCTGGGACTTACAATGGCAATGTTTACTTTTTGAAAATAAATTTTTGTCTGATGATAATTTAACAGCAGGTGATGTATTTATTGCTAATGAAGTGTTTAAGGTCTAGCTGGCCTGCACTGTGGCTTCCCCGCTGCGTTCTCTTTCTATTCCCCTGCCAGGATTGTCTCTCCAGATTCAAGCCCAGCACTACATTTTGGCTCATCAGAATCAGGCGACTCACCAGCTATGACAGCTTCCGGGCACGCTGAGATTCAGTCACTGTAAATGAGTCATATTCTTCACAGGAACTGTCAGCCTGTCCCATAATGAAATGCTCTTCAGATCATTGATATTTTGATGCAACTATTGTGGACTGCAACAGGTATGTTTTCAAAAAGACTAAAAAGACAATACGCTTACAAATAGCCTTTTATTCAAAACGGCTGTTTTCTAGGATGCACCGAAAAAACAAATCCAGTTTTCCGTCAGACCTGGCAGAAATTCTCTTCAGAATATGATAATTATTTTTTGACCACTTACAGTGAACCCATAATTTTTGGAGCCAGACTGTTAAATCGATGTGCAAACAATAGCTGAATCAATGCATGAGTTAATATAGTTTTGATGTAAGATTTAATTATCTTGAAATAAGTAATATACAAATTGACCAAAGTTGCAATGGGCATTATATATCTTAGCAGAATCGTCCTCCAATCTACCTTGTTTACTCATTCACTTGTGCTTAATGAGACGGGCTTCTCAGTCGCCTTGACCCTGTACTGGATAAACAATTACGGAGTATGGATGATTGGATGGATGGGTGGGTGGATGAACTGGCATAACATTAATAAATAAATGTACACTGCAAATCCTTCCATTCACCATGTGCAAGAAACAGTAATCAATTTAAAGGTTTTACCCATTATGGTCAGGTGCAACCTGTTTACATCTTCTGCATGCTAACCACATAAACACACAGAATCTTGAGCCTAGAGCACTGAGGCAACTGTCTTCCGCTCTGGCACTGATGTACCGATGACACCAACACATGAGTAGGCTCAACCTGGTGGGCAGGCGGAGATCTTCTGTGTGGGCTGCTTCACATCCATGCAGCCGTCATCCCTGCATCGTGAGAGGAGGCAGGCCTCCAGGAGAGAGGGGGTGGGGGGCAGGCCTGCCATAACACAATACAATGTCCTCTCTAGATCTGGGGTGGGGATTGCTGTACAGGGTGCAGGCACCAATGCCATTCTCATTGGCATGTTCTACTACATGGTCCATGGATCGTATGCTGAGGTGAAATGGATGAGTTGAAATCTCGTTGCAAGAAATGGAATATAAATATAAATATGAAAGACATTTAAGCACTGACAATATGACAGCTGAAACATGACATCATAAGACATGGACATAAGACACAGGAAGAAAAATATAATTAAAAATACAGCTTGAAAAAAAAATGCTGTTAGCCTAAACGACACTCCCAGTTTGCATGCATGCATGCATTCCCAGGACTTTCCTTTGGGGGTCATCAGTCTCACTGCCAAAGGACTCTTGTTGCCATCTGGCACACATAACTGAAAATAACTGATGGCCCACTATTGTCCAGAAAGTAGCTGATTGGCTATTCATCCAATGTCATGGTCACAATAAAGAACATCCCGGCACCATTCACTTTTGATCATTTCTGGCTTAGAAACAGATTTTGCTGGCTTTTCTGTCAAAACGAGGCTCTGTTGCCTGTATGGTGAGTTGCAGCCCATATTGGGGAATTTGGTCCATATCACTGGAGGACAGAATGACATCATCTTCAGTGATGGTCTGTATCGTCTTCTTTAGTAATGGGTGTGTCTCTTTATGCAAACAGGCAGAGTTCCAGCTGTGCTGTGTGAAAGTCTAGTTAGACTGTGATGTAATTTATTTGCATGAAAGGACGAAGAGCTGGGGGGGACCCAGCCGTTAGCAGAGGGGCAGCAGAGGGACATGGCTGCAGGTGTCATATAACGGACAACAGAAACTTGGGTTATATAGTCGATTATTCCCAAGACAAGCACAATGCAAAAAGTTCCTTTGAAGTTTCCTGAAAGGAAGCTTTTGTGAATTCAAAGGCTCAAAAGGCTGGAATTTTCAGACTGTTTTGTCAGTAAGTCTTGACAGTTCGGTCATTGAAACGGGCTGTCGACAAACCCATTAGCATAAATATGGAGTAGTGTACTTATGTGCTAATAAGGACTGGCATGAAGCACAGGGTGACCGTTCATAGCAAAGACGACGGGCAACAAGCAACCACGAAACCACGAAATAATGCCACATGGAGTATTTGCTTATTTAATCTTAATTAACTCAACCTAAGAGCTAGCAAAATGGAATGGATGCATGTGGGTATGAATTAAGCTGAGAATATCTTTTGATTCATTGTGAGGCCGTCAATGTCACAGTCCCTGGAGGCGCTGGCTACCTTATAGTACATGAATAAACAACCAATAAGAATAAAAATAATAACAAGCCACCTTGCTGTGTGCCCTTGCAGGTCATAACCCAGGACAATTCCTGTCTCACACAGACAGAGAGGAAACTTCCGGAATGGAAGCCCTTTGCGACAATACCATTAAGCACCATTTCTCTTTTGTGTACAGCCATAAATATTCAAATGCTAAATGAATACAGAGCGTCCACGCGTACAGCTCCTCATGCATCCTCTCAGAAGGAGGGAAAAGGTCAGACGGTGTAATTGATAATCCATCTAGTCAAGTGTATGCATCAAAACAGAACGCTCCAGATGAAAGTGGCGCATTAATTCCGTGGCTAATTGCGATGCCTTAGAAGTATGTGATACAGCAAGGCTGGCAGCAGGGCAGCAGACTGAAACTTGCAAAGAATGCCATTGTATTTAGGCATCCATGATAATTCAAATTAAAAACAGACACTTGAGATAACACGAGTTGGTACGGTTTTACCATCACAACAAAACCAGTCTGTGTCTTCAACTTTAAAACATCTATTGGCCCTTTTAAAGAAAAATCACAGGTCATTATTTTAACATCGCCAAGAAGCAGCCCATCCACCAGTTAATTACAGTGTACTACGTGTATCATCTTGTCTGAATGTATAAATGTTTCATCAATACACTGTTGAAGAAGCTGAAGAGAGCCTGACCTCTTCCTGAGGATAACTGCACAGCAAGCAGAAGACATGTGGCCGGAAGTTCCTGGTCATTGGTGAAAGAAATCATATATTTTTTCTCTATTAAAATATAAATAATATACAATAATAAATCATATACCACACAAAAATGTAAACTCTAG
This sequence comes from Petrocephalus sullivani, assembly GCA_026780845.1. Lineage (NCBI taxonomy): Eukaryota > Metazoa > Chordata > Actinopteri > Osteoglossiformes > Mormyridae > Petrocephalus > Petrocephalus sullivani. Next base: position 12,077,500 of record JAODKM010000034.1, read on the forward strand.
AAAAACAGTTTGGTGGAAAGAGATATAATATTTAAAGTACTGACAACTTGATCGTCTGATCTGACCCCAAACCAAGGGGGCAACTTCTGTTCTTTCTGTTTTTTAAGTGCAGTATCTTCAGATTTTCCACAATGCAGGTAAGCACTCCCCAAGGTGAGGTGCTGGGATAGCGCCCTCACATGGGGCGTGAGCAGGAAGAAGCGCCGCACAGTCATCTGGAACCGAATCAAGATAAACAGCAAATTCATGCATGCTGCGCATGAACCATAAGCGAGAGAGGAGTACACAAACATAATCAAAGCCAAAGCTGTTATTTACTGTTATGAATCATTATTATACGAGCAGAACAGACAGTGGGGTGGCATGGGAACCCGGAAAAACAGGATGGCAGTGTAAGTAATGGTATGGGTTAGGGCACCTGCCAGGAAGGCAGGAGGCATAGAAAATGAAGGGGCTTGATCATGACTGTGCTTCACGGTAGCATTTCATCAAGTCACCTGCCTGCATTGTGGCAGGCTAGCTGGCTAAATGATCCTCCGCTTCAATACTGCTGATCATATCCTGGGCGGGTCTTTCGAGAGTTGTGCAAGATAACCCGCAAACTCAGTATTCCAGGGTATGAGGCTCCTGCTTTATGTGTCCAGTGTTTGCATTGGAAATTATTTCATAATACTGCTCTCATGACCTGCCCCCCCCCCCACCTTCATTTTGTGTGTGTGTTCTGCCTGAGTAGTGTGTTTGCTTTGTATCTCTTCTTCTAAAATTATAATAATAATGCTGAACATGGTCACTGTTACCTGGAGACATCCCCAGGTAGTAAGAAACAAGGCAGGACGTAAACCAGACAGGGCGCTGGTCAACTGAAAGCCACTCACACACGTTCACATACTCAGAGTAATTTACCACTTAACTGATTAACCTTAACCTCATGTAAAATTTTTGCACATACAAAGCAGGGGCAAATCAGATGTGCAACTCGGGAGGCAAATTCGTGAGAAAGTGGGAACACATGCAATGGTATCGTTAGTGATAGTATTTTTAGGCATTTCTTTCATTCAGTGGGGACATTTTTCGTCTGTCTGTATAACCACAAGAAGTCTAAATAATCACTGTGGTAAAGCAAGCATTAAATTAACAGTGACAGAACCCACTGTAACAGATATTTTCTCAAGTGTGACCTGTTGGAACAGCATGTCCCGTACTAATGGCTGTCTTTACCATCCCACTTAGTTTACGACTCTTCAGTTCCTTCTTCTTCATGGGGCTGTGATTACTGGCAGATCTATCGCTGGTCCCCTTGTTCCAGGAAACCCATCAAGGTTCACATCTACATTATTTATTTGCCAAACTTACTTCTGGACGACAAGTAACTTTCTATGAAATTTGGGTCATGAGAACATAGTGAAGTTCTGAACCCCAGCAATCTCGGAACAAAACCACCCAAGGCCTCGCTCACTATGTGCCAGTGATTTTATGCCAAACAAAGAACCTCCGTTTTTAAGTGTGATGAAAAAAACCATGAAGATATAAATTTTGTCCTGTTATATGCTGACAAAGATTGGAGGGGGGGGGGGGACACTTCTTGTGTTTGCATGACATGGATAAATAGCTGTACAGAAATAGGTATATCTTTTACTCAGTAACTTGAGCAGTGTCCGATAACACTGTCCTGTTTCCAATGTGTCGGTTAAGTGAGACCACTTGTCAAACACAGTAACTACAACAGTTGTATTGACTGGCGTCAGATAACGTGCAAAACACAAATATACAAAACCTAAAGACGGCACTTTAAGGATATAGAAGACTAATGTTTTGTAACGCTGAGCCATGCTAAAGGAAAATGATACAAGCGGGATAATGAACAGTGGAGACGGGCACTGACAGCGCGATGGAGATGAATGAAACGGAAGTCATGGCAACAGATTGCGTGTGGGCGCTGGGTGTTCTCTGTGATGTTTATCAGTGAGGGTCTCTCTTGCCCAGCAGGCTGACGGTCTGTACATTCCAGAACACTTGCTAGAAAATCCCTCAAAGTGTTACAAACTATAACAAAGACGTAAACTGCTTCCATCAGAAAAATGGCGGCACTCATATTGCAGTATGAACGACACTGAGCTTCCGATCCCAAGTTTGTGGACTGAGGTCCCAAGCTTGAACATCACAAAGCGCGACACAAGATTTTGTTGAGAAAATTTGACACATTTATCATTCCCAGTAAATGTTCAGTTCAGCAAAAATTCACCCATACAAAACGATAAAGAATCGGACTCATTTAAAATAAGAATTCATATTTCAAGAATAAAAAACAACCCTAACATAATAACCCGCAGTAACTAGTCTAGTTACAGCACGACTCATTCATGTATGATTAACAAGATGCAACACACACTCTAGAGAAAAGCAGTGCTTCACAGGACCAGTTCTCAAAGCTGACCTTGTTTGCTGGTTTTTGGAATTATTGGAGGTGTTGATTGAAGATATAACTTAAATCACTCTGAACCGAAGATACTAGTTTTACATCTATTTTAATATTATTTAATATTTTTATATTTAATATTTTAATTAAATTCATGTAACAGCAAAAAGGTAGCTGATTGTAAATGTCACAGGTTCCACCCCTTATGATAACACTACAATGCTCGCTGAATGAATCAATAACTACTCAGTTGTACATCAATCAAATAAAAAGTATTCACCCATTAATCTTCCATAATGACTTATTCAGTATAGTGAGTCTGGAGTCTATCCCAGGGAGCGTAGGCCGCAGGAGGCTTTGGGGCATCCACTTTGCCCACACACCTCGGGCAATAGAGAAATACCAGCTCACTTAACTACAGATCTTTGGACTGTGGGAGGAAACTGGAGTACCAAAAAAAAAAAGCTCCACCCACATACTGCTAGGGGCGGGAATCAGGCCCACAATCCAGGAGGTGTGAGGCCATTAAGTGACATTCTGAGTCACCATGCCACCCACCTCCTGACCATTTATTATTACTTATTACGACACCTTGCAAAAGCTTGGCATCTTGTCCAGGCTGTACCCTTGCCTTGTGCCCTGTGCTGCCTGGCATTGGCTCCAGGCCTGTACTGGATAAGCTGTTAGAAGCTGTAAGAATAATATTACAGTATAGATGTTAACATTGGCATTGCATGTTACACATATGCAATTCTCACATTGCATGGACTGCAACAGTCAGCTGGGTTGAAACCGTCAATTCGTTTAGTCTGTCATAGGAAGCGAAACTTAGCAAAGTCTGCAATTTTAATGGTGGCTTAATGATGGATTTTCAGGAATATCTAGCATGGTAAAGTGTAAGTTTGCTGCGGCCGCTTTTGCAGGAGCTCTGCACATGCTCTCCTGGGCAATCATAATCATTTTTATTGTTTCTGTTGGATTCGCGCATAGACAGTGCAGCGGGTTTGTGAGGACTTTAACAAAATGAGTGATGAGGAGAAAAGCGAGCAAGAACTGGCTGCCAAAAGATATTCGTTTACTGCTGTAGAACATTTTTTTGGATTCCATGGAGATATTTATAAAAAGGGACTTGTCTGCACGGCTTTGTGTCTGTTGGCACAAGTCACAGTGGCACCTTCAACTTATCTGACAGACTCCGCTAGGTAAGTTGTTTGGCTGTTGGCCTGGTTGATTTTGGGTAAATTTTGGATTCCTTTTCTGTTGTATAAATATTTCAGTATTAATTGTAAATATATCGCAGTGTAATTTTAATATCGCAGTGTAATTTTTAAAATATCATGCAGGCCTATTAATTGCATATTATACACTCACTGGGCACTTTATTAGCTAGTCCTAAGCAATACTAGGACCTCACTTGTAACCTTCCTATTAGCTGTAATGAGTTTGGCCATTCTCCTCAGATCTCTCTCATTAACTAGATGTTTATGGCCCCAGAACTGCAGCTGACAGCATGCGCCATTTGCTCTAAATTCTGCCCATTTTATTATGTGAAAATCCCAGAACAGTGGTTGTTTCTGAGATGCTGGGACCACCACTTCTGGAACAAGCAATCGCATCACATTTAAAAACAATTAGGTCATGCGTCATGCTTTTCTAATGCTGAACCACACTGTTTGGAGGCTGTTTGCATTAACAAGCCTAATAATACCTAATAAAGTGACTGTTTGGATCATAAAATGACTTCCTTTTTTTAATTGTGAGACAACAGATTTCTATTAAAATGGCATCAAGTTTTTTTTGTTTTGTCAGCCGAGAATTTGGACAGAATTTTTAAATTCAAATATAAATAATCTGACTTTACTGCAACCCAACCTTTCAGGGCTGGTGTGGCATGCTGAAAATTCAAGGCATAGTCTAAGGAGCCATCATGGAAACACACAGTAAATACAACATACCCAAGATCTGATCGGAATTGTTAATTTTGCATCCATTGATTTGACCAAAGACGAGCATCACATTAAGCAGGCTTAGAATCTAGGATGTACGGATCGTAATACCATAAGATAACCCCTTATCTTGGACAGGGTCACAGGTGTTGCAAGATAATGCCCAACTAAATGTTTGTCACAGTACAAATTCATACATTACTACTATTGACTGAAGGGACATAATATTGAGATGTGTTATTACTTAGATAATTGCAACCCTTAAGGATTCAATTGCAAATCCAAGGCTTTGTGCACAGATCTCACTGATTAGTGACTACTTAGCAAACACAACAACTCAATAATTGTTTTGTTCCATGTGGCTGAAGGAAAATAGGAAAATCAATCTCAGAGGTGACAGAAGAGGTTTGATATTCAGGACCAAAACAAAACATTAGGCATGCAAGAGAATGCAAGCTTCAGAAAATGTAACTTTGTAAATGTTTCTTTCAAATTATTAATTGTACTAATGCAATTTAGTTTATAGTTCATAGTATTGTAGTAATGTTTAATCCTTCTGAGTGAATTCCTGAGCATTCTCGTGGTCAGTGGTCTTGTGCAATACAAGAATTAAAATAAATTTTCAAAGTAGCACTTAAAAGTAACAGGTTAAGTATTGGGTTTCAGATGTGCAATCAAAAGGCGCGGACACAAAGACACTGATAACAAATTAAGAACAATAAACCCGAATATTTTATTGCTTGCTTGTCAATTCTGCATATTCAGGACCAATACTCCTTTACACATTGATGCAAGTTTTTTAATGATGGTACATACAAAGTACAATGAAATTCTTACTTGAATGCCTTCTCTACAGACTACAGACAATTAACAGGACAGTGCAACGTTAAAGTACAAAAGATACTAAGTACAAAATACTATCTACAATGAGGTATCTGATAAAATATTGCATCTTACAACATAATACAACATTCAACATGAGGTAGTATTCTGATGTGTGGCAGGGCAATGGAGCTATATAAAGTGGCAAAGTGGGTAGAATATAGAGAATGCTGCAACAATCTGCCTAATATGATCTGCCCAAATGTCCAAGGTTTGGTCTCATACTTGTTCTTCTCTATCCAACCTGTCAAGTCCTCCTTCCTCCTTCCGTGAACTTTCAGCCACCTGTGTGTTTCAGATTAGGGCCTCACTGGCTGATTGCTCACAAGCTCGTAAGAAGTTACTTCTCCCTCCTGTCCCCTCATACGGTGCACTCTGCGTGAAATTCCCCGTCTTGCTTTGGGGTGCTATTTTCACATCATACGACAAGGCAAATTTGGATCTCCCTCCCAGCATGACCAAAAACAAAGGGGGAGAGCACGGTGTCCACCTCTAATACATCAAAGTGATGCTCCCTTAAGGTGCGACGTTGCAGAGGAGATTCATCTCAGGTAAAGACGTTCACCATAGAATAGGCAGGCAGATTTTCGAAGAAGGACTCTGACTATGACCACAATTAAGAGCTGGCTTTTGCTAAAGCAGGTGCATTTTCTCTATAATTTCTTCAATATTAGCATATCCTGGGGGGGTTGGGCAGCCAGTTTACCTTGGACCCCCAAAGGTTTTTGTAATTTCTAATGCTAAGCAGGTTTGGGGACCAAAAAGGAAAGCTGGGTTGTTACTGTTGATAGCTTAGTCCAATCTGTGGTGGCTCATTGCCTTTAGTGCTATATGAAAGTACTGCCTATCCCAGAGGTTGTAGTGTGTAAAGCAGGGAGCAGCTCTGGGAGGGGTTGTGCGCCCAGGTAGGGTGGGCATGCACACACATTTGGTGTGGAAGGGGACCTATGGGCTTGTTGTGCATGGGACCCTGGAGGAAATGCGAACCCAGGCCCCTGGCATGTCAGGCAACAGTGCTCACCACTACACCAGCATGCCCCCCTATATATCCTAGACTAATGTAAACCAATTATCCACCCCTCTGATTGTGCGAGGCCTAGCAATTCCTAAGCATTCGCATGTTTGTTGAGGTTTTCACTTGCGTCAACTGCCATAGCACCCACAGTTCAGCTGGGGTAATCCTTCTGACGCTAAGCAGGTTTTGGCCTGGCCTGTACTTGCATGGGAGATTGCAAATGAAAGCTAGGCTCCGTGGGTTCAGTTCAGGGCCTCTGAAAAGTGCAATATAGATGTTATGTTCTTTTATTACCATCCCAGCCATCTGTAGCCCATCAGTGTAAGGCAGGGAACAATGCAGGATGGATTGTATGTCCAGGCAGGGTGGACCCACACGCATGTGGCTAGGTGGGCCTGAGGGAGATCCGTGGGCTCGTTTTGCATGGGGCCCTGGGTGAGATTTGAGCCCAGGTCCCAGGGGTGTTACACAACAGGGATAACCACTACAACACCGTGCCTGCCACCCACCCTGGACCTGGACAGGCCAGTTAGCCACCCCAGCTAATTGTGATGGGCTATAAAACACAGCAACTTCAGACAGTAGCCATAGCACCTGTAGCTCAGCCTAGGGATTTCTTTGGAAGCTAGCAGCTAAAGCTGAAGCAGCCATATGACGCCAACATAAGCCCTTATCATAAATGCTGACATATGGAACTTGACACAGCAGTCCAAATAAGGCAGCTTCATTGTAGAATTGTATGAAAACAGTGAAAGCAGCCCAATTTGTATATTATTACAGCAAAAGCTTTAGATTTGTGATGTGAGTGTCGATGCAACAGCTACTGCGGACGGCACACACTGAGCAATTATTCTTGATCCAGACCAGAAAGCAGATTCCGGTTCAGGAAACACTCTGTGGTGTGTGTGAATAAAGGGTGTGCACATGTGTACGGATTTATGGGGCTAGGACGCCGCGCACACATGTTTTTAATCATGATTCTATTTCATAGAGATACGACAGAAAGCTTAACAGTTTGAGATGCGTTGCAAAATTATAATCAGCAATCATTTTAAATAAAACAAACATCGAAATGGGTTATAACAATTGACCTTGGTACCTTGGCATTTTTCTTAATGAGCTTCCTTTCAGCAGTGCATCCCTAACAAAGTAAAAGAAAAAGACCTGACACAGCAGGCAAAAACCGATGACAGAGAGAACAGGTAAGGTTACCTAGAGGGTCAGCAGAATATTGATGAGGGGGTAACCTCACAGGTAGAGCTTTTAGGATCTTACCCTCTGTCAAGTCGTGTGAAATATTGATGATGGGCCTGCACTGTGTTGGTTTTTGAGACTTCAGGGCATCCTATGGAAAAATAGAAAGGTGTCCAAGACTGGGGATGCATTTTGATACTGGTAACTGTCCTCTACCAAGCTAAAGCATTCCCTGGCTTATTCCTCCAGGGAAACCACCCTGTGACATTTTCATATGGATTATGGGCATTAAGATTTTTTGTATAGGGATCAGCTGACTTCCTGATAGATGACTCAAGACTCACAAACGGCAGTTGCTGTGGACATCTTAGTCACTCATTCTGCTTACATTCAGCTGTTGTGTCAACACTCAGTCATTCCCATTGTCAACATGAAAGCCACGTCATCGGTCGTGGCGAGCAAATAATGATCATGGTGATTTTTAGCATGTTTATATGTTTCTTTCAAAGCCTAGACTATTAATATCTGCAGTGCTATCTCATCAATATCAGGATTCCCACTAAAATTGCACAAAGAAACACTCTCTATCCTCGAGATGCTACTTACAATGCACAGCACCCAGGAAACAGGCAAATTAAAGCTTAGAAAGTTTGCGCCATGACGGCCAAATGGACTGGACCAGTCCCCAACCTCTTTATCGCCTTGCTTTTGAGAAGCACTGTGCACAAGTACCTGCTGACAAAAAAGTCTAACCTCTTCAACCAACTGAAAGTCAAATTCCCTTAATTGCATATAAAATCCTAGCTTTATAAAGTTGCCTGTAACAGATCTTGTACTGGCCATGTTGATAGCGATGATGATGACAGGGCCACATGATGTCTCCTTGTGTGGTTTTTACTGTCATAGAGCAAGATGAAGGGGATGAATTCTCTGTTGTCTTAATGGTTCTTGTGTTTCGCATATTAGAGGGGCTAATTCTGTGTGAAAATTCTAATACAAGAACACATAGCAAGATGAAATTGTCCTTTAAATATTGTATTTTTCAAAACTAGTTTGCACACTGCCTGATCTCATATTTTCCAAAGGTCCATATAGTCCCCAATGCTGTATTCTAAAACTGGGAAAGATGATTGGCTGTGCGCACAATGGAGAAACTCTCACCCAAAAGGAAATCTGTAATATATACCTTACATATCACTCTATCTCCATGACTATACTAGATGGAAATTGTTAGAGAATGCTGGGCAAGACTCAGTTCAAATAACATGAATTCTACCAGTTTGTTTGTCTACAACTTTGTAATTCTGTCACATTAAAGCCTAACCTCTCAACGCCTCAAGATCTACCAGTTCTAGGAATTCCTCTGCTAGTCTAATGCTTCTCTGTGTTTCCTGAATGTTCTTTTTGTTGTACTTCTTGTCAATGAATTGTCTTTTTAGATTGTTGCCTTGTGTGGCTCTTGCTTCTGTATGATTTACACCTGTCCCTGGGCATTCATCGCAGGCTCAGCAGAGCCGCACTTACAGCTAGCTGACGCTTTGACACCCGTATGTTTGTAATTTGCTATTTGTGTCACTTGAATGGTGCATTTTGTTTACTGGATTAGTATGAAATGGTGAAGGAATGAAAACTCTTAAAAACAACCGAAACCATAATATACGAGGGACGTTCAAAAAGTTCTAAATAGTTCAAAATAGTTCATAATACTGTAATACTTTTGATTCATACTTTCATTCCAACCAGCACAGTTACTATTTGTTGACTGCACTGTGTGTTGCCTTGTTCTGTAAATTACACTGGTGTAGTCTTGTGTTGTTTGTACTGTTCTGTTTTTCGTTTCTTGTGCACCTTGGTCCTGGAGGTATAATGTCTAGTTTCATTGTATACTGTGTATATGGCTAAAATGATAAATAAACCTTGTCTTGACTTGACTTTAACTGGCCACAAGCTGAAAAAAAGCAAAAGATAAAAAAATAATAAATGTGGGCTGTGAGAGATACCGTGTATTGAGTCTTAATATTTCAGGGAACGGGGCTGAAGTAAGAAGGTTGTGATTAAATAATGCCTAAAAGTGATCACCCTTAATAGGAGAGGTAAACACTTCATATTTGATCTGTTATGAAGAATGCAAGTCTTGGCTTTAATAGGTGATCCATGCCTAAAACTGCCAAAGAACTAATATTAATGATTATAATAATTCAAAGAAATGCTAATTCTTAAAACGATTTGTTGGAATGGAAGGCGTTGTGTGGTCTTACTGTGTCTGCATTGGGGTATTTTGACTAATTTATCAATTCCAAATTATCTAAGAGTACATCAGACTCGATATGCAGTTTCCATTAGTAAAGGAAGACATTCAATTTGTCAAGTCATCATTATGCATCGTCTGGCGGGGAATTCCAATTATAATAAATATGATGGTCCGTTTTCCTGGGCGTGCGGTGTGTGAATGAAATACATCTCACTAATAAAGGACCCAAGGGCCTTCACTTTGAGTAACAGTGATCATATCCTTTAAAAAAATGTATCAGTCAAACAGTTTTTCCTTTCTTTCTACTGCCAATAAGCAAATTAAATTTTACGTAAAAGAAAACCACAACTGGAGAGGAACAAGAACATCAAATGAGAATAAGGTCCAAACTGCGCTGAGGTAATGTATAATGCAAATTATAATGTCATATACATAATTATTCTATGGCTGTCACCATTTGCAGACATGCCTAAAGTAACTCAAATCAGTAGGCCATATGCTGAGACAGTGATCATGTAGATTGAAAACTGGAGAAAAAGACAAACACCAACAACACGATCGCATGGAGGTGGAACCTTCCATGGCTGGTTGTGTCCTGGGCCAAAGCTATCATTTGTAGCAGCAGAGCCAGTAATTAAGACAAGCCCGCAGTGCCACTGTTTGGGGGACATTGTGTAGTACCTCTTCACAAAAGCGGACATGAAAACAGAGGCATTTTTTTCGTTGCCCGCCCTACCGTGCGCTGCATGCCGCCTGGCGAGCTGCGACTGGCCCGGCCCCCGGCTCTCAGCCTGTCTGGACAGGATCCCTCTGACTTCATTTCAAAACAATGGCATCGGTGTACCGCTCTGTTTTTCCTTTCCTACTATTATCAATTCAACGCAACATGCCATCACAAAGATTCACGTTAAAGTCGTTATTTACTGGCAGCGTACAAGGCTTTTCACGCAAAGACATCCTTCTTACCCACCCGTACTCAACCACAGATTGCTCATCACACTCGTGTTTCTTTGAGGATCCTTTGTCTATACAATGAGCTTTTGATCATTCTGGGTTTTGATACCATGTTTGTCGTCAAGCGGCGATAGACCATGGCGACGACGGAGTACATCAAGCTATACCACCATGGGAAAAAGGGTAGTTGAGAGCAGCTGTTAGCAATCCATTCAAAATCAACCAAACACTTAAAGATCTATTCGTTTCATAGTCATTATCCCTACTGAAATTTCCATCATTCACAAGAACATGATGGTATCAGGCTATTTGAAAGGAGGAGCCTCAAAATTAATTGTGGCCACAAAAACACTTAGTAGCATCATGAATCAATGACACCAGCATTCTGCCTGTTTTTAGAAATTACTGCATTGTGCACTACAAGCCGCGACAGTCAATCACCGGTAGCAGCACAACACTAACATAAGCAAGCAAGGAGAGCATAGCAGATTCAAGGTGAAGCCGAAAATCACGTATGCGGCTTTTGGGTAAGCTGATTTAACAGTGGTTGCGTGGATGCACTTGAGGACTGAACGCTGGGCTAAGGCTTGAGCAGGAAGTCCAACTTCAGATCATGTCAGAGAGATGATCCTCACTCATCTGTCTTGTAGGTCGAATTAGCACCTGGACTGAATATTTCCTTCAAACAGGTCAAAGGCAAAGCATAGGTAAACGTACGCAATTACACTTCAAATAGCCTCTTGCAGGCTTGGGGGGATTTGCAGGAATGTTTTGTCTGAATTAATGCGGTGGGAAATGTCAAGACTAGTGCAATTTGCTGGTATCATGAAGAATTACATTTTTCAACTACATATGCTGGTTAGTGTCACAGGAAAGCCTGGAGTCTATCCTGGGCAGCACTTGGCATAGGAACACTGTGAACAACATACCAGCCTTCACAGGGTGCTTATACTCTGTGGGCAATATATAAACATCAGTTAGCCTAACTGAATATGCACACTCCACAGACACACATATGATGCATTCAAAGCATTTAATCTTTAGTGCCCAATTTCATGGTTTACCAAGTAAGCCCTCCCTTGGGACGATGGTGCCCTAGGTGGCTGCCTATGTCACCTAATGGGTTGACCAGTACCACATTGGTGGGGCTCAAACCACCAACACTGGAGGTGTGAGGACACAAGGGAATAGGTGATTAATTGTCATTGTTGACACACCACAAGACAACAATGAAATGTGTCCTCTGCATGTAACCCATAAGGGACATGGTCAAATAGCATTGGGCAGCTAATTCAGCGCCCAGGGAGCAGTGCGTAGGGGCACTACCTTAGTCAGAGTACCTCAGTGGTACCATGCTGGTCAGAGAGTCAAATTAGCAACATTTCATCCACAAATGCCCTTCCCTAACCATTAGATCAGTACTGCCTCAGTGCTTCCCACAGCCCTTATGAAAATGAACCATGGTTTTACAATGGTTTTTTGGGTAACCATGAGTTTATGACTATGGTTTTATCATGGTTTCACTGCAGTTATCATGCAGTGCTACAAGTAAACCATAGTAGCACCACGGTTACCATGAAGTGCTATAAGTAGACCATGGCAATACTATGGATAGGAGCTTAGTAATGATTACCATAAGGTTCCATAGTAAAACCATGGTTACTGTAAAAAACCCATACCCAAAACCCAAAAAACCATAGGAAACCATAGTGAATTTCTGTAAGGGAGATCCACCTGCTACACAAATATCTATTTTTATTAATAGAAATACTTGCAAAATTGCATTTGAATTACATCTGTTTGTGTTTTCTCACAAATGCCCTGCATATGCATCTTCATTAAACTCAAATACTATTGATGTTAATTTGACAACTACTCATTTGACTGAAATATGCTGTTAAGACATGTACTCATGATGTCAGATTATCAAACTGGTTAGTGTTGCTTCAGTGTTATGCCACACAAGTTAGATTAAGAGCCAAAACAAGGAAATCTGATGTCTATCTATGCACACTACTGTTTGAAAGTGTTTTGCGACTTCAGGATAGCCTTTCTACTGCCAATTTGAAATATATGTATTAACATGGATGATATTTTCTGTTATCCCATCTGATTCACCGTATATATTATACATATATATATATATATATATATATTACACCCTGACCGCCAAAATTGGCTTTATAGTGTCTACTTGATCATTCGGTTATAATTGTAATCATATAATTGCTGGCTATTTTGTATACATTAATGTAAAGTTACGTGTCTGACCGATGGCTTTGGAATTTCTATGGGCTGCCTATAATTTAAGAATGGCTAGCCGCTCTAAGGTACAGATTTTTTCCTGATAAGGTACATTTCTGGTATAAATTTCCCTAAGGTGGTTAAAATTGCTGTTATAGTCAATAAAAAAGCATCACAGCTCCAAACAGACAAAAACACCCCCCTCTCTGGGTCTCTCTCTTCTGTTTGGGCACACGGCACTTTGCAGAGTATTCGATGCATGAGATCTAGTGCTGGGAGAAGAATGACTCCTAGTGAATTCTCATGAATCACATTCATCAGCATTGAAGCCTTCATGTGCATCACTGATTATAGTAATTCATTTAAGAGTGGTTATCTATGACATATACCAGAACCTATTACACAATCAGCACTGCATATCATGCATGGCTATGTGTTAATTTAACAGAGCTGGGGGATAGAAAATGAAGGTTATAGAGGACAGACAGTCCTAACGAAGCTGCAAGTGTGGACCACACTGGCTATAAGTAATTATACACTGGCTTAAATGCTGTGATGAGAACAGTTTGCTTCAGAGCCTGGAAAATTGGGAGGCAAATCCTACTAGGGACAAAAACAACAACGAAAAAGAGCACTAAGCTTAGGGCTAAGATCTGGGGTAAGGGACGTTGAAGGACGTAACCGGAGATGGCAGCACATGATGGGATGCCGCCCGTGACGTCTGTGCCTTATACACCGACTGGTCACGAGACGTGTGGTCCCCAGTGAGAGGGGAGCGGCATTGTGGGACGCCGGCAAAGAGGCATGTGACTCCAAGAGGAGAGTGTGTCATGTCAAAGCCTGGCAGCTCTTTCATCTACAGCGAAGCCAGGAACGCGTCAGTGAAATCCGGCAGAATCAGCATAGCATGTACACAAAAAACGATGCCTATTAGAAAGGTTATAGGCAGTAAGGCCGACAAATGTGGACTTCAAAGTGATGAGCAAATTTCCCAAACCCAGTCAGTCCACAGGATCATTTTTTGAGAAAAATTCTGTGGACTAAGTGTATTTTTTTTTTAATGTAAAGAAAGTTCGTTGCTATATTGCTTTAGAACTGAGTTTTTGTTCGCAGTACTACAACATATAATCAGGAAGCTGAGTACCGAGTGAAACATTAATCGATATTCGAGCACACATATTATTGGGTGTTGTGTAAATTTGCTAAATCAACTTGAAAATTTTGCTGAAAACTGCTACATTTCATGTCCTGAAATTCATACATTCATTTCAGTATACAGTAGCCCCAAATCCAGCTGGGAGCGGCTTTGATGCTGACTCTCCCGCCTTTTCATTATGCATTCGCGCTCCTTTGCCTAACCCTTTTTATTCACTCCATACCCAGATTGCTACTTTCTGTCCATACATGTTGAATAGATTTCCACAGCAGCTGAAATGCTAATTTGCAGTCAGCATCACCACAGCACTTAGGGAAATTAATGCACACACCTCACCTCCTTCCATAATAAAAAAGACACAAGACCAAGGGCTTCCCATAACGTTATAGTCAAACGATGGTGGCCTGCTAGCTGTGACATGAAACAATAGATCGCTCCGTAGTTACAATAGCAGAATATCCAGAATACTCATGTGCAATATATTTGAAGCTTTTAACATTACGATATTAAAATATACACTATACATTCTGTAAAAAAAAATAATAATAAAAATCCACATAACCGGCTTTGACATTACATAATAGTCAATCCATTTTCGTCTACAATTAAACATTTAGCAGTGTCATTTACATAACTAGGTTAAGTTAATTCACAATCATGCTAAACAGCACTGGCTGTCAGTTTTGCATAGATTCTGGGGGGTGCAGTGGCCTACAGAAGCTGTTAGAGAGAAATTCTTCCTCTTGCGGTTTCCTACATAGCACCACGCTGCACTGCACTCTGGGAGGGCGGAAAAGCAAGCACCCAAACATTTTCATTTGAGTGTCAGGTTTTGGCTGCTGCTATTAATTGACGCTTCACTGCGGTTGCATCATGTACTCATATCCACTTCACATAGATGTGTCTTGGCAGCTATACTATGACTCTTGGATAGCGTTTGATAAAAGATTTAAATAAATAAAATACCTTTGTTAAAAACATTTGTGGTTACGTGAACTGGCATCTCTAAAATGCGGAATGTATGTGTATGTGTGTGTGTGTGTGTGGGTGTACATGTGGATTTGTAATTATTACAGTGTGGGGACCTAATGCCACCACAACATGATAAAATCCTTTGCCCCCCCGCCCCCAAAAGGATAACCAATTTTATAAAAATCTGCGACTGCAGTTGAAAAAGTCTTGTATTTTGTTTGGTTGCTTATAGGCTTATGGTTAAGGTTAAGTAGGATGTCATCGCTGAAATTAGGGTTACGCCCACAGGAATTAAAGGAGGGTACCCATAATGATAGGAATACATGAACTGTGTGTGTGTGTGTGTGTCCTGAAATGAGATTCCCCTGACTCCTGCCCTTTGTTTCCTGGAATGGGCTCCAAGTTCTCTACAGCCCTGCACTGGATAAATGGTATGGAAGACGGACAGATGGATGGATTTATTTTTAAATCGAGCAGCTACAACGTTTTCAGACTAATGGAGCTTTTCCATTGCCACCAGGGCCTACGTGACCCACGCCCACGCTGACATGGCCTCACTTACTAGCAGGGCTGAAAGTGCGACCAATCCGAGCAGCTTGTGTCAGCACCATCTGATCTACTGTCTCTTCGCTGTACAGGTCAGGTCCGGCCTGGTTCCTCTGTGCCAGTGGAAAAGCGCCATAAAACTTCAGCACTATAGCCCCTTACTGTCACTGCTACTGGTCATACTTGTCTGGTCACATGATGCATTCTCTCCACTGCAGCAGCTGTAGGGGATCATGGGGGGAAAGGGGTGAATCAAGAAAAAATGTTTTTACTAAAGAAACATTAATAGTTCGGGGGGGGGGGGGGGGGGGGGGGGGGGGG
>JAODKM010000034.1:12093496-12108908 GCA_026780845.1 Petrocephalus sullivani
AGCGGGGAGAGGAGCGGGGGGGAGAGGGGGGGGGGGGGGGGGGGGGGGGGGGGGGGGGGGTGTGCGGCTCAGGGGGTCAGGCTACGATCTGTAGCTGTGATCGGAAAGGCACTGGCTGGGAGTTGGCAGAGTAATGTCACGATTAGACCCATAAGCAAGGCCCTTAGCCTCCGGCTGCTTCAGGGAGGGGCGGAGTCTGCCTTCTCAAAAATCTGACATTTTGAATAATAGAATCTGGTAAATAAGTTACATGTAAATAGTGTGTAGCTGTTGATTTTAAGTATTTAAGGAATTGGTAATAAATAAATAAATAGATAAATCCATTTTCCGTAACCACTCGCCGCGTCTATAGAATGCAGGGAACAACCCAGGATGGGACACCAACCCATCACAGGGCACACTCAGTTCACCTTAGCATGATTCTGGAGGAACCAAAGTACCCCCTCAAAACACAAGGGAGAACATGCAAACTCCACACACATGGAACCCTGGTAGAGACTGAACCCAGGTTCCAGAGGTGTGAGACAACATTGCTAGTCATTGTATCAGCAACTCAGAAAATACGAAAAATATTTACTAAAAAAATCACAGTGAGACATAATGAGAAGATAATTTTATCATTTATCTTTCTTGAGCCTTCTCATCACAGCTCACCATGTATGACGGTTTTCGGTCCAGCCAAGCTCTTAATTAATTAGGCTTGATTGAGACATTAATGGAACATGTCACATGATTAAAATCACATGACAGAATGTTACTCATGGTCATGCTGTTAGTTTTATTTCAGTCAAATATAGTTACATCTACATCTACATTTATCTCAAATATAGTTACATTATTTCAAATGTGTCATATATGTAACAAAAAAAATCAATTTATTTATTATAACATTTAAAAATATGTTTATACTGTGTGCAGTGTGCACTCAACAAACACTTTTGAAGGGTATCCCCTTCCAGAACATCAATAATTAGTCATCACGTATGTAGATATTCTCATACTCCAGTTGATTAAACGCAGTCAGAAAATGAGGCCAAGACATATATATCATTTTCAAATATAAATATGTATACTTGAAGGTTTCATATGTGAAACGTTTCACATTTCATGTCATACTTCTGCATTTGATATAGAAAGGAGAAGTCAGTTTGTAACTCTAAACTACGTGGAACACAATCAGGCCCCGAGGAAAGAGGTAGCTGTGGATGCGAGCATATTGGCCCGTCGCTCACGGACATATAAAAAAAGATTTCATTAATAAATGAGTTAATTTATCCTGGTTCAATTTTCGTAGTCTCTGGTAGCATGTTCACATATCCTCCACACAATTTTCATTTAGCGTTATGAATATATTTACTAACCCAATGCCACAAATGCAGTACTATAGATATATTGGTTCCAATCAAAAAGTACTGTTGATGACTAATCAATTTTATATTTATTTCTATGAATAAACAATGAAAATAAGGTAGGCGAGTACGGAGTTTTGCACAAATTCTCTGACAGATGAACGCGGCACAAAGCAGACATTAAGAGCCGCGACAAACTCCAGCCGCCGATTTACATCCGACTCCCACCACACAAGGGATGCTGAAAGACCACAGGCAAAGCCCCCCCCCCCCAGCCCCGTCAACACATCCCACACAACGAAAATAACTCGTAAGGACTTGTGCCGTCGCTGCTTGGCCGGAGATGAAACAGCCCCCCCCCCCTCGGTTCCGGTCTAAAGAAACACCCCCTGCTTCATGCGGTTCCTCGCACAGCCGCTGCGTCTCCCGGCATTTTACTCGCAGCCAGTTCACTCACGAGGCTGCTTCTAACACCATCTAGTCAAACTGAAGTTCCGCTCAGTAAGAGACAAAACTGGGGAATGACGCCTATTGGACAGAGTGAGTCGGGTAGGGAAAGAGATCACATACAGAGATGCAAAACAGCATTGAACTGACGTTTCGACACTGTACATGTTTAAAGGAAATGTTCTTTCTCCAGTGCTGTAAAAATTGCATCTGAACAAAAAAATGATGTCTTCATGGCTGATTTTGTGTTGATTTAGAGGAAATGTATTGGAAGCAACCCTTAGAACAGACAGCTGGTACATCCAAACAGATAAAAGGTATGTAGATTGCCTTGTTCAAGTAATAGCAGCTCCCACTCTTCAATAGTATTTATCAGCAGATAATATCTTCAATTACTTTGAACACATTGTGTCAGTGACAGAACCACTTATTTTCATCTGATGCAAAAACTTATCTAAAGGCTCGGGATGGTTGGCCAGTGACCTTCCTGACCCAGCTCTATAGCTGTAATGTCCTTTGAGCACAATGACGCCCAGGCAGCTGTCCAGTCAGCATGAGCCGTGAGTGACAAAGCAAGCAATGGGAATAGCACGAGCCCCACCGCACAGCACGAGCCATCCCTTCTTGCGCTATGTGGCTAGGCGGCTGCTAATTTCGCTGCGCAGGCGGATGTAGGAATAAGCCGGAATGCGCAGTCAAACCCACACCTTCATATATCGCTGCCACACCAAGTTCTATCCATCCCCCTTTTATTTTTATTTATTTATTTGCTTGTCACTGATTTACGATTCATAGCATGTGGCTGGGGGAGCATTCTGAGGCGTCTAAATATACATCCTGGCCTGGCGTGACTGTCAGAGCATCTGAACTTCGGGCTATGCTGGGACACTCCGTTCCCAGTCCGCCCGCTGCCCCACGGGCTTCATCTCCCACCTGTTTGTCAGCTTCCAGCAAGGAGTCAGCACTTCTCCAGAAACAATCCGCACGGCAGCCCTGCCTGTGTTTCGAATGTCCCTCAGCATGAGTAGCCTTGTAGATGCAGCCCCGGACACTGGTAATTCAAAAATAACTGCTTTCTCTGCTGTATCATTTCACTTGAGCAACAGAAGGCACACTTACAGCTTGAATTAATTCGACTGAGGACGGCAACCCTTTACGTAACATGGCGCCAAGCACAAGATGGCCTGCAGGTTCATCTGCAATCTGGCTCTGAGCTTGCAGGGAGGTCAACAGTGCATTTCACAGTATGCAAACAGGGAAGAGTCCATAGACCCACCTCTACGGAAATATTTCGAAAATAAGAGGAATGGCTCTGGAAAGCTTACAGCAGTCTGGGGGGGGGACTAAAATTTTTTAAATTTTATGAATAGCTAGAAGGCATTCATTGATTGATTAATTGATTGAATGATTAACCAGAAATGGTTTATTTATTACTCACTTTATAACATTCTACAACAAAAATATCTCAAATTAACATTATATCCTTTTTATCATTGTCTGGCTAACAAATGTTTCAGCAGTTAACTCCCTAACACTCATTACAGACAGGCCAGTATTATCCTGTGACACATGCTACAATTTAAAAACAAAATCAATGATTAGGGGACAGTAAGATTTGTACGTTTAATTTGTAATGTAGCGCTGAGCTGGTCAACCTGAGCTCTTGGTAAATTACACTTGATTGTACCAATGATTGAATGAGTCACTCAGTGTTAAATTTTAAAGATTTCAATACAAATCTTTTAAAAACAAATGTGGTAGCTAAGGTGATTAAAAGCAAACCATTTGTTTTAAATTTTAAAGATTTCAACCACGTTAGCAACTTACATAGTGGGAGCCATGCAACATGCAACTGAATTAGACCAACTATGTAAGCTGCTAGTGGGAGCCTTTGGGAAACACACCCATTGGCTGTCCCAGTTATACGCCGCCCAACCCGAAGAGGCAGGACAACATGAGGCAGTACCCTTCCCATTCTCATTGGCAGACCAACATAAAGATGAGACACTCACGGTTCCACATGGGCATTCCAGGCCAAATGGATTTACAATGCATCACTATGCTCAAATTAATATCTACCACTTTACTAAAGCACACTTGGAAGATGTTAAAGACCATAAGAGAAATGTGAAAACTGATATACATTCAGATAGCAACACTGCAGGTAATATTCCTTAAATTTGCATAGTGTAAGGATTGGCAATGACTGACAACAGAACTATTTTTTACCTGCTCTCTTGCACGAAGCACCTCAGGTGAAAGTCGACATCCTCTGTGGCCTTGAGATGACTCTGTCACCAAATACACTAATTAATCTAAAGTAAATTAACGCTCCATAGCAGAGTTAATCGAAGTAATCAAGTATATAATTAATTGTGAACTGGCTTCACGTAAACACAAGCAGTCAAGTATGATAAAAGGTAAGACTTCTAAGCTGAAATGTTTTAAGGTCATATTAAATGCAAAACATCATAAAAAGTAAATAACCAACAGGGAAATATGTCCTTAAAAGCTTCAGAATATATATATTCACACACACACACACACACACACACACACAAAATATAATACAAGACTGTTTTCCAGTTTACTTACAAATTTCTGAAGAAACGCCATATTTGAACTTTTTAAAGTTTTGGATAAACGCAGTACCTCAATCGAGGTTATTGGACTGGAAGATTTTTTATACATATTGACATAATAATAACATTAAATGAACAATAATTATTTGATATCATTTAATATATATTAAAAAAACCTTGTGAACTTTTTATATTTTTCTTAAGGTGAGCGACGCCCACGACGTGACGAGGTCGTGGTGACAAAGACCTCCCTGCTGGACTTGTTATTGCAGCTGCATTAGAATAGAAGTCGTTACTGTTACCAAGCCATGATGTCATGAGCTGACATCTTGAGTTAACACATGAGCAAATCAAGAAGAAAAGGGAACAGCCAAAATACCGGGTCATGTGACCCAAAAAAAAAAAAGACAGGAATAATGAAGACGGCCTTCATAGCAGTGAATGGATTATATCTGACCGCTGTAGCATTAACCCCCCAACTGGCAGCTGCTATTTAACTGGGGGGAGGGGAGTTAAGGGCTAATCACCTCCCCAGCTCAGCTCATCACATTAGAGATTCTAATCCTTTATTGAAAGATTATAAGCCCAATCATGCACTCACTTGGGAATGGTCACTCCTGTCGACTAGAGGGAAATGGAAAGACGACCCAGCGTACCCTGGGAGATACCTCAAGTACCCCTGATCCAAAACTGACAGATGTGTACAATGAGCTGCACCGAACAACAGCAACAATATTTGTTGATTTTCAATATTTTGTAATACTCTGTTTGCCCTAGGACAATTTGATTTTATAGGAATAACAGTCAATATACTGGAGGCCAGTTAGTAGAGAGTATTTTCAGAGCAGTCCAAAACAAACATATTTCTGTGCTAAATTATTGGGGTCAGCACTAATTACACTGTGTGCTTATCCTACATCTTAACATGAAATTTAAAGGCATGAAACAAAGAAAGATGTGACCTGGCCAATGGTTCCATTTAGGTCCTTGTAAATAAGGTTTAATAGTCCTTTAATTAACTCCTAAATTGGTTCTCTACAACATGTAATTTAATTGTTAATGCATATGCAAATACATAATGAAGAATATGCAATGACAGCGGGTGCCAGATGGACGACAATATTAGGCTAATGATTTGTGCTTTGCATTTTGCATTTCACGGGTAAAATGCAATGGATTAACCACCTTATTGCACTTTATAGAGCCATGATTTGCATTCTGTGGTACAGTAGCTAGAGTTAAACATATACATACACCATTCTTCACTGGGCAGCTGTCTTGGCTGTTTTCAGTCAATCAAGGTGTGCTGCTGCAGTAAGGTCATAGTAACAGGGCACAAATCTGGCCATTCTTAAATGCTCATAAGAGACTACCTGTAAAGTTAATTTTATGTCTATAAGGAAATGAAGTGCTGTTCCGGGACTTTCACAATGCCCCAATGCACTAATTTAGCTGCAACCGAAAGAAAAATAATATGTACTAATGCATAACATGTTTCCTGACTCTTATACGTTTTCATAAAAATTGTTCAAATATAATTAATAATTAATTAATAATTAATAATGTGAAGCCCATCTATCTTCTGTAGCCGCTTATCCTAATCAGGGTTGTGGGGGATCCAGAGCAACCCAGGATGGGGCACCAAGCCCTCGCAAGGCACACTCACACACCAGTCATTCACACACCATTCACACCTATGGGCAATATGGCAACCCAAATTAACCTCAGCATGTTTTTGGACTATGGGGGGAAACCAAAGCACCCGGAGGAAACCCCATGATGAAACAAGGAGAGGATGCAAACTACATTGTACTCGTAGAGTCATGGGGGAGACTTGAACCCAGGTCCCAGGGCTGTGAGGCACCACCTTGCTGCCCCTTCAATGTGAAGCATTTCAATTCTATCGGGGGAAAAAATGGTTACTCATGCAATACAATTTATATTAAACATTAAATATACTCAATGAAAATGTGTGCATTTCAGATGCCTTGTAATTGTGTGGACATAAATAGCAAAAATTAAAGTGTCAGACAGACCTTCATCAGACCACAAAAACAGGCAATGGCCAGTGACCCTACATAAATATATTTTACCCCTGAGGGCCCTCAACAGCAGAAATATGGTCATTGTCTACTTCTATGTGTTTTGACAGTTATTTTTATTGAATACTAATCTATGTGTGATAGAAGCATATTTCCAAGTAGCACAGATAAAGCTAAGGTCTAATAAACATTCCACTGTACAGGAATAAAATAAAATAAAATAAAGGATTGTAGCCAGGGAACATAATTTTCTGACTACAGCGCTTTAAGTCAAATTGCTTCAGTAGATGCTTCCTTTACTGCTGTGTATAATTTATAACCTTCGCTGAATGTATGTACACGATCGTGCTCAAAGTTTAAAATATATTGCATTTTGAAGAAATATGTGCTTGGCACATTCGTTACAGCAGAATATGTAGGTGAATTCGAGGCAGTTCCAGCTCCGGTTGGGCTGAGTGACTTCACTCGCCTTTTCGGATCTGCGGGACCGGAATGATCCATACGCAGAAGGATGTGAGTAACCCCAGAAAGCGCGTCACGGTGCACGTCGGCTGCAGCCTTTACGCTCGCTGCGAATTTGCATCAGAGCGCGTCTGAATGAGCCGCTCCCCCCAGTGACTCCGGGGGGCCAGACGGTGGCGCTGTTCCTGGCATTTCTGGCACACGAAGGTACTCGCTGTACTGAATATAATGGCAACGATACTGACGTTACTGCAAAAACAAAACAAAAAAAACAACATTCTGTTTCTACACCCAACAGATTGCTCTCTGAAATATAATTTGATGTCTCACGGCAGTATTCCGGGGGGGGGGGCATGTCGATACCAAAACATGTTTACCCGAATTTCATAAATGTTTATAGCGCACACTAAATTGTGTCGCAGGCTGCAGCAAATTCATATGTGCTTATAATTCACATGCACTAATAACTTACTATACTGTATGATTCGTAAGCATCGTCACGCAAATGACACGTTTAGAAAGAAAAAAAAAAGACTTTACATTAGCTCCGATATGGCAGCGGAAATCACACACCCCCAGACAGAATGCATGCTGTCTGTGTACTTGTGCACATCCAGAAGTCCGGAGCGCTAGAGGCTCCGGGGGTAGCGTACAGCTAAATTCGTGCGCATAAAAATAGACTAACACGCGTTATGCAACGGGATGCTGGAGCGTGCACGCGGCCGCTTCCCATTTTCCATGGACAGGGTGCTAAAGCCGGGCACGATAAGGCATGCGACGTAGCAGGTCGGCAGCCGGAATCCGGCACTTTGCGACGCGGATCTGCGGAAAGTGCGCCTTATTTATTCATTAGCGCGCCGGGGGCGCGCTGCGTTGCGGTGCCGCTACGTAACACTTGTTTACAAGCGAAAGCCCGGCGCCGTACGGCGGCTGGAACACGTTCCCACCCAACTGACTCCGCACTCGGGATGTTGTTTACGCCGTTTAGATTCAGGCAAAATAGTTTCACCTTCCCTTTATTAAAAAAAATAATGTGTAATATGTAAACACTCCCTCTGGACTGCATACAGTACATATAGTTTTAGTTTCCACTTAAATTTGCCGTTAGCAGATTGGGGGGAAAAAACACACAGATCAGCCTTCAACTCGTTTCATACAGCGAGTATTTAAACTGGAGATGTAAACAAACCAACTGGCGGCTTCGGGTTTTTTTTTCCAATGGACTCGAAACTAAGTGAATTTATTTTAACCAAACACATGGGACTGCGTTACCTGCATCACTGCTAACGTATATGTGGGGTGGGGGGGGGGGGCTTATTACTCATAATCGACGAGTAGACGAGCACACGCCGCATTATGAAACGCAGCAACATTAAACACACACGGATAACTAAAGAAAACTAATATGTATTTATTGTAAAAAAAAAAAATAACCAACAAAACATGCTCTCCGGTCGACATAAATACTTACTACTATATTTCCCCCAAAATACACATTTTAGCTGTTTTTTCTCAGAAGACTACCCCCAGAATGGAATAACAGCGCGTTATTTTTACGATGAAGGAGATACTGCAGCGAAGTCCATTTGAAACGCACTTTTAAGGAACCCCCCCCCCTCAAATAACTACCTCTATATGGGAAGATATTCTGCTAATATATTGTTTTTTATTTCAAATTAATAACAGGCAAAAAAAAAACCGAAAAAAAAAATCCTAAATAATAATAAAAAACAAACTTGTGAGTCAGAAGTTGGCCACCTCCGCAGTGCCTTCGCCCGTACTAGCCGGGGCGGGGCGGGGCGAGCGCCGCGAGACGGCCGGCACTTTCTCGCTCTGACGTGTAGCGTTACTATCAATCAGCCCATTCGACCAATCGGTCCAATGAGAAGATCGGCTCGCGCTCGGCCACGCCCCCCGCGTCCGGCCACGCCCACAATGAGTGTGTGTTTTTCTTTTTTTTGTTTTTTTGTAGCCAAAGCTGGATGTGTAGAACGTCACATGTTTTTCTCTTTCGGCTCAGTCACTCGGCGACATGCGTTATATACTGTGAGAGTATCGCGGGCAGCGAATGGGAGTGCGCGGCGCCGGAGCGGCACCGGAGCGGGACGGGAGCGGCACCGGGGCGAGCGCATTAATGCACTTGGGCTGCTTTATTTTTAATTTGTTTTAAATTTATTTTTTCCGCGACCGAAATCACATTTAAGCAAGTTTGGGAAGGAGGAAGGGGGAGGGACCGGGACCAGCACCAGCGAGGCTGGGACGCCGCGCGATGGCCAGTCCGCCGCCCGCGCGGGAGCACGCGCCTCCCGGCGCCG
Source organism: Petrocephalus sullivani (assembly GCA_026780845.1). NCBI lineage: Eukaryota > Metazoa > Chordata > Actinopteri > Osteoglossiformes > Mormyridae > Petrocephalus > Petrocephalus sullivani. The sequence continues at coordinate 12,102,694 of JAODKM010000034.1, forward strand.
TCCGAAAGTGCGGCTACCTGAAGAAGCACAAGCACGGCCACAGGCGCTTCTTCGTGCTGCGGGCGCCGGCCGACGGCGCCCCCGCCCGCCTCGAGTACTACGAGAGCGAGAAGAAGTGGCGGAACAACTCGGCCGCCAAGCGCACCATCCCCCTCGGCGCCTGCCTCAGCGTGAACAAGCGGGCGGACGCCAAGCACCGGCACCTGGTGGCCCTCTACACCAAGGACGAGTACTTCGCCGTGGCCGCCGACGACGAGCGGGAGCAGGAGAGCTGGTACGCCGCGCTGAGCGGCCTGCTGGACGAGGGCAGGCTGTGCGGCGGCGGGGGCTCGGCGTCCAGCTCCGCCTCGTCGCTGCCCGGCTTCGAGGAGCCCGGCTACGGCGCGACGGCGCCGGCGAGCGCCGCCTATAAGGAGGTATGGCAGGTCACCCTGAAGTCCAGGGGTCTCGGGCAAGCCCGGAACCTGACCGGCGTGTACCGGCTCTGCCTCTCCAGCCGCACCATCGGCTTCGTCAAGCTGAACTGCGAGCTGCCGGCCGTCACCCTGCAGCTGATGAACGTCCGGCGCTGCGGCCACTCGGACAGCTTCTTCTTCATCGAGGTGGGCAGGTCGGCCTCCATCGGGCCCGGCGAGCTCTGGATGCAGGCGGACGACGCCGTGGTGGCGCAGAACATACACGAGACCATCCTGGAGGCCATGAAAGCCATGAAGGAGCTGTCCGAGTTCCGGCCGCGGAGTAAGAGCCAGTCCTCCGGCACTAACCCCATCTCCGTGCCCACCCGGCGCCACCTGAATCACTTACCCCCGAGTCAGACGGGACTGCTTAGGCGGTCGAGGACAGACAGCATGGCAGCGATATCGCCTGTCAACAAGTTAACTTCCTGCCGGATTAGAACTGCCAGCGAGGGGGATGGCACCATGACTAGACCCCTGTTAATAAACAGGACCTTGATTAGCCCGGGCTCTAATCAAAACCACCTCACCAGATCTAACACTGTCAGCATTAGGCCCTGCAGGATATTTGAGTCCTCGGCGCTTCAGCACAGCAAGTCCATGTCCATCCCGGTGTCCCGCTCTCCTCCTGCTACTGTCAGCTCGGTGAACTTATCCTCCAGTGGTGGTAATGCCTCTGCTTTAGAAGCCGGTCAGTGTCCCGCCAGCGGCAGTGCCTCAGTCTCCGGATCGCCAAGCGATGGCGGCTTCATGTCGTGTGATGATTACGGATCGAGCCCAGGGGATGCCAGGCACCACCTTGCTAACAGGAGTAACACACCTGAATCCATTTCTGTCACGCCCCCCACCCGCGAGGGTGACCTGTATGGCTATGTGATGATGGAGAGGCTGGCCGGCAGCCACCACAGCTGCAGGTGGATTTCTCGGGACGAGGGGCTGGAGACGGCGCACCGGAAGAGGACGTACTCGCTCACTACACCCTCCCAGCAGCGGGTGCCGTCACAGGTGTCCTCTGCCTCCCTCGATGAGTACACGCTGATGAGAGCCACCTTCCACAGTGGCCCTTCAGGGCTGGGGTCACGCACAGCCTCCCCGAGGGTCACTTATCCAGAAGATTATGGGGACATCAAAATCGGGCCTTTAAAAAGCTTGAGCAACAACAACCTGGATGAGAACGGGTACATGCCCATGACTCCTGGAGTGGCTCCACAGGGAGTGGAAGATGGAAACTATGTGGCCATGAGCCCCATGATCGTCTCGGCGCCGAAACAGATCATCAGACCTGGCTCACAAGCTCAGACGCCCGGAAGTGGGTGCAGAACAGTCTCACCTAGCAGCTGCTCTCTGGATGACAGCGGCTACATGCGAATGTGGTGTGGCTCCAAGCTGTCAATGGACAGCGCAGATGGGAAGCTGACAAATGGTGAATATGTCAACATGTCGCCCGTCGACCCCTGTGTGTCTGTCACACCTCCGGACTTCTCCATCAGGTCCCTGCCGGGAGACCCCCCTCAGGGTTCCTCCCCCTTCACCTCATTGCCTCGCTCTTATAAAACGCCTCTCCCCAAAAATGGAGACAGTGACCAGTATGTGGTGATGAACTTGCAGAGTCAAAAGATTGTGGAGGAACCAAACTACTGTGCAATATCCGCCAATCTGACTCCAACATCTGGCTCTGTCGCCATGCCCATCACGAAGAATGTCGGTGACATTTTGGGACACAAGGGCAGAGCAGTCAGGCCCAACAGATTACCGCTAGGCTCAATAAGGACTCTTCCAAGTATGAATGAGCACCCTGTACCAAACGAACCAAGAAGTCCTGGGGAGTATATTAACATAGATTTTGGTGAAAATGCAAAGCCTTCTCCCCCATCTCGGTCGTCGGACAGCCTGGCATCATCAGTTGGCTCAGCTAACAGCCTCAGAAGATCCCCCTTCTCTGATTACACGAACACAGACCTAGGTACGCAGTCACCCAAGGCAGGTGATGCCCCCACCGACCCCTTGAATGCCACGTACAAATTATCTGAGTGCCAGCCTGCGAAGGAAGAATACCCCAAAGAGCAAGTCAACCCCCCTGACACGGAGAAGGACGATTACACGGAGATGACATTTGGCATTGGAGTCTCTCCTAAGCCAGTCCCACAGACCTTTGAGAGAGGGGATGCCAGCCACGGTGTCCAGCGATTATCCCTCCGAGATCCGGGGCTTCCAGGGGTAGAGGCGTTCCTGGTGTCTAGCCCCCTTGTAGACCCAGACAGGGGTGCGAAGGTGATTCGGGCTGACCCCCAAGGGCGCAGACGTCATAGCTCTGAAACCTTTTCCTCTACAACAACAGTTACGCCCGTCTTTCCCTCCTTCGCCCATGATGCCAAGAGGCACAATTCCGCCTCCGTGGAAAACGTCTCTGTGTGGAACAGCGATGGCTCCGACGAAGAGGACGGGAGCCCTGTGTGTCGGGAGACTTCTGCCGGCTTCCAGAATGGCCTCAGCTACATTGCCTTAAACCTGATGGACGAGAATCTGGGGACGTGCAAAAATCTTGTGAAGTTCAAAGCTGCCAGTTACTGCAAAGGGGACATCAATGGAATACACTCCACTCCTTTTGTGGGCTTGGGTTTTAAGGAGACGGCCACCACAGTTAAAGGTGAGCAACTAATATGCTTTTGTTGGCTTTTCTTCTTAAATCTAGTTTTCTTTTGCCCTTTCTTTTAAAACATAGAACAAATGTATATCTGTGCCCCTGACATATGGAGGGTATCTTTAAAGTTTAGCAGTATTACCCGGGCATTTTTGCATGACTGAATGGTATGCACCGTTATTCTCATTTTGTACATGATATAAATGATTTAAAACAATTTTTTTATAATTGCATGTGGAATCATATCATACATGTACTGTAAAGCGTCTATTCAGACGCAAAGAGAGGTCAATTTCAGTAATGACGTTCAGTCCTGTTTTGGAAGCTGTCGCCGGTGAACGGAGGGGAAACGCGATACCGTCCAATGGTCCTGCAACCATTAAATATGAATGCAATGCGCATTTAAGTTGGAACTGTAGTTTCACAGCACGGTTTTTAAGTGTTTTTTCTGTCCTCTTAATTATACAAAATCCCTCTTAAAATAGCACATAAATACGCACGACGCCTTTTGAAATGAATTAAGAAGTGTTAGACATCGCGACGGTGCTGTTACGCAATACTCGTCTTGGTGGGAGTTATTTACGGTGATCTGAGGTTGTATGTTAAATAGGATTGGCGCAGATGTTAGCAAAAAATAATGCAAGGCGACGCATAGCCGCTTTTTTAGTCGTCTGTGATATTAAAAACGGTCATTAGGGGAATGTGATGCGAAGATGCCTACGCAGTCAGAAGTGAATTTCGAGACCAAAATGTCTACAGAATAATGAAAAAAACGGCAAATTAATGAAAATGCTGGATTACTAAATTAGTACCGATTTATTATAAGGTTTATTGGGAATGACTGCAGTGGTGACGCAGTTTGTCATAGGTAATATAATCGATGAATTGTAGAAAGGGGGATGAGATCAAGTTGAGCATAAAACGTATCTAAGTGAATCTTAATTACCTGCGGTGTCTGTGTTATTATAGCTGCTGCGTGAAGTCTGCTTTATAAGGGGACATTAACATGTTATGTTTTCACCTCGGACTGGCGCAGGGTACACTAAAATAGCCGTCATCTAACACGGTTACTTGGTCGGCATGTGCCAGCGCTTTCCAGGCGACTTGAAGCTTCGCATCAGTCGCTGGTGCTTCACCTTTGCGGAAAACTCAGCACCCTCTAGAGGACGTCAAAGTTGTGGGGGAGACCAGCCTTAAGAACATTCTGGGCGAGTATTTAGGGTGGTCTCTCCTCCTGAGTTTTCATCTCTTTCCCTGGGATTGCACTAGTATAGTGGCAATATATAATGCAGATGAGATTTCCAGTAATAGAAATGTAACTGCTTCTTTATGAATAATAAAATAGCTGTGAGGGTAACATGAGATTTCCACAATTTTTTTTCGACGTGTTCCAGAAATAGGACCTGCAAAACGCTATGCAGGTAGAAACGGCAGGCTGTCCACCAATTTTGTTTGCCATAACAAGCCGAATTTGACAGATTTCTGCAGTATTTGTTTTGCACAAAATAGTTTTAAAGGTATCTGCAACTCGCACTGATTTAATGTTGGTATCATTAATATTCTGTAATATTAATGTTGCCAGTCTTAGTTGTTAATGGGTGGGATGAATGGTGGCACTCTGACCAGTCGCTTGCTTCACTTTAGGTTCGTCTGGTCTCTGCTCTTGTCTCTGAAGTCTGTGAGCCCCTGGGCCTGTTCTATCTCAAACCCCCCTTTACTGCACACGCACAGCTCTCTCCATTTGCCCGGTTTTCACACACCAGGGGCTCTGTTCCTATCTGGGGTGTCGTGCACGGCAGTAGGACTCGTTCCCCAGCTAAGAACAGAGTCAGTTGTTTATCAGTTGTCAGGTACTTCACTGCATGGCTGGAATGCAGAGAGTGTGCAAAGGTTGCTGGGAGAGGTGAATGTGCTGCTTGTTTGTGTGACCTCCCGGGTTGCAGTGGGCTTTAATTCTTCCGACAAACACGAGCAAAACACGACACTTTGCCTGGAGAACCAAGTCCGACCCCGGCCGTTTCTTGTAAGCCTCCGGTAAATGTTTGGGTATTTAGTAATCACCTAGTAGCATGTATTTGCTCGTTCTGAGTTACTGAAAATGCTGACCAGAGTTACATCAACAGCAGTTGGTGCAATTATTATGTTTAAGAAACATTCTCCCATTTTTATTTATTTTATTCGTTTTAAGTTGAAGAACATTTGGAGAGGACTTTTTTTTAAGTGTCCTAAAAAGCCATGTTCATTCATGACACCGGCTTGCTGGGGTCCATGAACCGTAATTGCAGTCTCAAACACAAAAGTGGCGGCATTTATGGCGGAAAATCTAATTTAGTAAACATAAGTCTGATAAGTCGGCACTCTGTCCCTGTCTGAGGTAGGCAAAGGACCGGGGCACTTCCAAGACAATGGCAAGCCGCGACAGGCCACGCTCACGCTGGCTGCTGTCCTGGCAGCTCAAACAGCCCCTGCCCAGCTCTGCTCAGCTCTGCTCAGCTCCATCGGGCGGGGGAGGGGGGTGTCGAGTTCCTCAGCCACAGCCGATTGGCTGCTGCATCTTGTGAGGAGTTCAGCTGAAAGACATGTCCGTGGGCTGCAAAAACACTGGGGGGTTGGGGGGGGGCGGAACGGTTGAGATTCAAAACAAACCGAAGATGCATGCAGAGACAGAGCCAGTGAGGTGTGTGCTAGGAATACCAACGTAATGAACCGCGGTGGTTATTTGCGGCCTGCTTCCGAATACAAGATTATCCCAAAAAAGATTTCTTTTGCACAACAGCCTCATATGGTCATAATAAAGGAATTTGGTAATGGTTAACCTGCTTTAATAATTAGAAGCAGACAAACATGTTTGCTACAATTTTCCAGGTCTAAATCTCACATATCCCCCAAGCCCAGAAGCTGCTTAAGACATTTACTGCCTACTTATTAACACGTGACTGTCATTTTTGGAATGTGAATTATTCGGTTTGTTTATCAACTGATGACGGAGACCTTTTTTGTCAGGCTTCTGCTATCTGGCCTTTTAAATCGGCAGGATGACCTGAGGGTCGTGTCGATGGAACATTCTGACTTCTGCACTGCTGACGAGTGATGACTCATCAGCGGCAGATTGTACTAGA
>JAODKM010000034.1:12113594-12134339 GCA_026780845.1 Petrocephalus sullivani
GTTGGGTGTTTCCGTGATGGAGTCCTGTTAGTGTGTGGGTAATCGCCGGGGTTCTGGTTGGCTACCTCGAGGGCGCCATTGCCCAAAGGCGTGGCCACAGTCGCCCACAGTGAGGAAGTTGTCTGCCAATATTCCAATATTTCATTTACAATCTTCAAGTGCAGTGAATCAAGTGAACTCATTCAGTATTGTCCCTTTATAGCAGAGACTCTGTAAATTTTAAACCATATTCGGGCTAATAGGAAATTGACGATTTCTCTTAAGTAATGTGTTATGTTACTTTGTTGGGGTTTTACAGGAGCAGGTCATAGCCCACAGCCATCCGCCCTAGTACCTTTGAGGCTTGCTTGATGTTCTCATTCAGTGGAATTATCTCTTGCCATGATGAGATACTTTACGTAATTCTGGGAACCAAAGAGGGGAAAAAAACCCATTCAAATGGGGAATCACGTCCAGCGAAGCACAATGAGTTTATTGTGGGGGGGGGGGGGAGCTGCAGACATTCAATTGAGGGTTTGTAAAGTGCCGGCACCAAGTGCAGCTTTGTGAAAACTTGTGCGTAATAAAAAAAAAGCGAAATGCCAACGTCATGCCTAGAAACAATTTACTAACCCAAGACTTCCGGCCAAAATGAGGCCCCTGAATCAAGTCAGACTCCATTTCCACAAACAAACAGTACTGAGAACCACAGTCTAAAAGCATTCAAGTAGTTAATAGGGAATCTTAATAGAGCTACTCCGTAATAAGTGTATTCCAGTTACTGGAATAAAACATGAATACTTCAATATTTTGTAGCGGTTCCCTATCAGCAATAAGCTCAAAACATGCAGAGCGTCATCTGGTTAGAAGTAAACAGCAATCAGAGATCATCTGTGAAGATAAACTGGACACTAAGTGTCAGGCTGAACCCACACTCCCCACCCCCCACCCCCTTGGGAGTGCACCTGCCACTTCAGTTGCCTGTAGCTAAAGTTCATGCACTCCTTACTTGGTAATGGCAGGGCAAACGACTGCCTAACCACCTTCTCTTTTGCTCCTTCTACTGCTCCCGCTTTGCAAGCGCACAAACAGGAACAGGCAGTGGCCAGCTGAACTCGCGTAAACCCGAGCCCTCACGGCTTTGTGCATATTCAAGCGTATTAATGTTGTTTATCCTATGATCTTGACCGAGAGACTGATCGAGTTTTCCTTGTTTTCGGTTTGTCCCTTTCAGACTAAACAGCGGGCCGGCGCTTCTCTCCGAGGAGTCTGGAACAGATGGTTGACAAGCGAGTAGACTCCGCCGGGCGATCCATGTGCTGCTGCCCACGACCCCTTGACCCCGGAGTTGCGCCACAGCACGCTGCGTGCGACTGCTCTTCCCCCTCTTGCCTCTTGATCAGGAACCATCACGTTGCTGCTCTCTAGATAACGTGGGTCGCTAACGGTCATAGCGTGCAAATATTTAAAATTAGCATACACCTCTTCCATGTTGTCATCCTGCCACTTGTTGTAATCGAGCTTCAGATGGTGTGGCCAGTGAACTTCATTCGCAAACCTGTGAACCAAACCTGAAGTACGATTTCTCACTTATTTGTTGTACGGTACACATTTATATACACAAAAAGGCTACGTATTTATTTATCTGGCTGTTTGCGTATGCGTTTTATGCATGCAGACCAGAGGTGAACTCTTTTAACAACAAATTCAATAGGAAAATTGCCCTACCTCAGAAACAGACCGGTTATTATTGTTATCTTGCTCAAAGTATATGAGATTTAAATTTATTTTCAAGTTTGAATGTTTCATAAAATCTGTTCATAGCCTTATTGACCTTGTCATATAACATTTCTACTAAAGATGTTTAGTTTGGACCTGTACACGCAGAAACACTGGCGTGCTGTTTGCAATGAAAACTGAATGTTTCTAAAAATGTTCACTTTTTGTCAAGTACTCAGCTTCTGAAATCAAAGACTTTACTGTTTTTATTTTTTTCTTAAAGTTTTTTATTTATTTTTTAGTATTAAAGATATTTGCATAAAACGTCACGAGGAAATTCTATCTTGCTTATAAACAAAATAGATTTAGTTAGCTATATGCAGAATGGGCTCCTAACAGAACCATGCACAGCTTTTGGAGGGATGCTTGACTCTTCGATGTAAATGCACACACAGAACTGTACGTCTGCGAGTCGAAACGATTCATTTTACTGTTTAAGAAAGCACCTCCATAAAAAAATAATAATAATTAAAAAAAATCACAGGCACCTTTTCACCTTTAAACTGTAACCTCATTCCTCATCCTCTGGCAATTTGGGCTACACTCACGTCTGATCTCTACATTCACAGAAGCTCCCATTGGCCAAAGTAATGGGCTACTTTGCCCCTCTCTTATACAGCGGCTCCCCGAGCTCAGCGTTGTCTGGCTGAGAAGCCTAGCTGTGAAGGAGTGGTCGCGTTAAGCGATGGGTAAAAGACCCCCTCACAGATACTCTTATCAGGGATGCTTTTAGAGGCTTCTGGCCATAACTGCTGCTCTGCCGCTAGGTGTGTTGGACTGAAACGAGCTCAACAGAACCGACACAACATCTGGCACTTCCAACACTTAGATTGTACCACAGGACATATGAATGTAGAGCATTCGCTATTCTCCACAGGAGATAAGTTAACGAAATAATTCCGATGGTCAGCTCAGTGGAACAAAAGCATGCTTCTGACTGTGTGGTCTGAGCTCATATTACACGACATTGCCTGATACTGTAAATACTGTACAAATGCGGAGAAGATGAAATTAAGTAATTTAACCATCTTTAACGTTTAAGGTTTGGAATAACTTATGCCATGTACATATTATATATTTCTTTGAATGAATTCCCCAAACAACTATAGCACTAATAAAAGTATGTGTTGAAGACATTTTGAGTCAGGAGCAGTAGGATTGCAAAATGGTCGTGTACAGATATTGTTCTGTGTGATTAAATGCCACTAAAACTATTTTGTAACAATACTGTAAAAAAAAAAAAGTCATGCTTGATAAGGTAAACCTTGGTACTTGGTTATAATTCAACAACAGCATATGCAATATTTACTTTAAAAAATTACCTAGTTTACAGAATGGAACCAAATGTATAAAAAATATATGTAATATATTTGTTAAATCTGAAACGGAAATTAAAATATTGCTGTTTGTACATGTTTTCTGCCAACATTAAAGTTTTTCTTTATTTTTGAGAACCCAACCCTAAAGTTAATAGTAATTTCATCAAAAGTATATCTCTCTTGATTTTCAGTATCAAAAGGTTAAATACTACGAGGCCTCTTTGATTTTGCTGTGTCTTCCATTGTATATATTTCATATACTGTTAATTGTGATGCTATGGGAAAGTAATTTAAACTAGTGTAGTTAAGTATTGCTTTAGTCTGTATTAATTATGGATTGCCTCATGCAATAAAAAAATACATTATTTAAGAAAACGCCATTTCCACGTTTTGTTTTTCCCTGGCCGAACGAATAAAAACATGTTAAATGCCCTAAATATGCAGATGAGGATACATTTGTAAGTGCAGAGTGGTGCAGTGCTTCCAGCATTTTGGGTTTAATGTGTGGAGGGGTTTGTATAATCACCCTCTGCTGTCATGGGGTGGGGCTTGTGGGGATTTATTTTTATCATCCTGCTGGACAACAAAAATATTCCCCCCCGAAGACCAATAAAGTTCTATATTATCCGATTACCTTATCTTTAGGATTTTGCGTGTGTGTCTGGTAATGGCATCCTGCCTCGTGTTCTTTCTGGGATAAGCTCTAAGTTCCCTGTGTCCCTGGACTGAATAAGTTGTTCTAGGAAAAAGGATGGATGGATGAATGCTAAAATTGCATGTTTTTCCCTTCCTGAATGACCTGCATTTAATAACTACCTTAAAAAAAGTCAAACATAAGCACAAAGAGAAACACTTTTTTTGTTGGTAATCCCTCACAGCTAACTAAACTATTTCATAATAAATGGTTAGAAAATGAGATTAATATTGTTTGCCCTTGGTCCTATGTTACATGCTTATAAATTCTCCTGCTCTGGTTAATTTAAATGGTAATTAAGCCATTTAAGTTGAGTAATTGGGCATACTGTGAGGCTGCTGTTTGTGGACAAATAGGATCTAAATGTATGTTGGCTTTAACGGCTGCAGACGCCAGTGTGGCAGGAGATTTATGACTTTGTCATCTGCAGGAAACCTGGAGCTTGTTCGGTGCTGAGAGTTACCGAGTCACGGTCACTGATCAGTAACAGTGTTGTGGCCATTCCAGATGCTGTGACTGTACGGGACTCACTGCATACGGTGTATCCCCCGCCCCCTCATCAGTCTTTGGCCAGGCTGTTCTGCAATTGGCCGTGCTAATGAGGTCAAGTGCCAAGCACTGGAAATGGAACAGGACCAATCTGTCGCTTCAGCCAGGAGAAGCTGACGCAGGAGACCCACACGAGGGCGGGGGGCGGGGGGGGGGATGGCAGCACAGATTAGGGGCTCTCGAACCCAAAATCTGAAATTCACGGCTGGTCCACATGAGCAATTGACATTTACAGTAAGTGATTAAATGAATTAAAGACTAGTTCTTCAGGCCAGAGAGTGCCACTCCTGGTTTTGGCAGGCCGTTGTGCCGCGTGTACGCTGGCCTTTGTTCAGACTCGGCTCTCGATTGGTCCTTTCAGCTTTTTTTTTGCAGTCGATGTTTTTGTTGTGTTTCAATAGCTTTTGTTTCGACCTATTAAGAAAGAGTGAATGCCTTATTAATCCAGCCTAGATATTTACTGTCTTCCGTATGTTTCATTAATGATTAAAGAGGAAGCATACACCTTCCACTTAAGCCCTGCATCCGTGTTTTGAAAAATGTCATTGACTGAGATGGTAATCATGAATTGTTTATTATATATATATATATATATATATATATATATATATATCTTGATTAAATTTCGATTAAAAAATTCACAAACACATCTAATTGTCAACATCTGCTGATAGCTAGATAGCTAACTAACTAACAAGACAGCTAATTGTGAACATAAAGCAAGATTAATTTGAGCCTTGTTAACACTGACATATTTGCCTCTCTAAGAACAATCCATGTAAGTCCATTTTACATTAAACTGGTCACTGGCACTGGCAGAGTAGTTTGGTTTCTATTTGTAATGCTAAGGATGTCTCATTGCATCGTCTTAACTTTATTATGTAAAGTTGTTTTGGTACCACTTAGTCATTATACTACATTACACTTACCTCCATAATGCATTATAATGCATTAATACAGTATTATAAACCTGTCTATAACTATTTAGAAAAAGTCATAACACATTATAGTTATGTGTATTATGCATTATGAATACTCTATGAAGGTCTTATCTATAATGCACTATAAACACCTTCATAATGCAGCACAAAGCATATTTAATTCTTATACTGACCATTATAATGCATTATCAAATTATCTATAGTGCATTATAAATGAGACCATCATGGAACATTCATAATGCATGAGAAACATGGTTATGCCTTTTTATTATGATGTTTATAATATTTTATGTTTATATTTCTGACAAAATGTGTTTTTTGTGCTCTTAAAATAATGGATTTTTTTAGATTTTTGTGCAATACAGCATTGATATATTTGAATAAAAAGCCCAGTCAAGACTACTAATAATAAGCCACCAGGACCATGGCTAGGAACCTTGACTGGAAGCCCTCCTGTAGGAAATGGAAGGAAGAAGCAAATGAATCAAGAAAGGAGAATGAAGAAAGGATATCTCCTCTCACGTTTCTATAATCAAAGATGGGGGCTTAGGTAACTCTGCACCCCTAACTAAAAGGGGCAGATAACACCTCATTCCACTGGATCCCCATCATCAATCACTGACCGCTGCCAGCAATCTAGCTCCCTGAAGCTAGAAGACCTGATAATTGATCTTGTTAAACAGTTTTTAAAAAGTACCACAGACACACTCCACGCTGTCTTGGATTTATGGTGGTGTATATTCTTTTCTGGCACATGGGGGAAGGAGTGGTAGTGCTTTCACTAGGCTACTCGGGAGACCAGCATTCTGAGATATCAGGGGAGGTTTGGGGCTTTGAGACGTCTTTGTGGAACTCTGCTTCAGAAGATGCTGTTATATTATAATATGATATCATATTGCAGGGTAACTCGTCATGAGTTTTTGGTACACTTTCACTTCAGATCACACTTAAAAATTCAAATTGGGGTCAATACACAAGCTATGAAAATTCAGTTTATTTCTATGCAATTGCTCTTCAAATGGTTTCAAGACTCACTAAAGTAGTTAGGAAAGCAAGTGTTCTTGTTTTTTGTTTTTTTTCGTGAGTAAGAATCGAGCTAAATTGTGGGGGGGTATGTTATGGTGACTCGCTGGTGAACTCACGGGCCCAATGCGTATATGAACCAGGCCATCGTAACAAAGTATGTGGTGAGCGATGCCACGTTGTGGCCGGAGAGCTCCGCCTGTCCGGACCCTGAGGGAGCGTAACATTAGATGGCTTCTTTATGCAAGTAATGTGACCTCTTCCCCAAGGAGACGCTGCTTTTACAGTCAGAGATCCTAAGAAGTACTTAAGGAAATGGGATGTTTCCGGGAATCTGGGGTGCTGGGTGTTACCTTACATCAGCTGGTGTCTGCCTTTCTGGGGAAGTAACAGAGCGCCATAAGACACCCCAAGAACCCCCCGTTCTCATTAAATTGGCCCTCTGTGGGTTATGCTGATAGCCATCCAGGCATTGGTCTTCATCTCATGGCAGTGGTGACTGCCCCCAGGGACACTGCATGTCAGAGGGTAGATGGTGTGTGGAGGGGGGTGGACTGTGTGGATAGATATGACTGCTTATTGCCAACTCCAGAAGGCACTCGAGAAGGGCACTTAAAGAGCCCAGGGCAGGTGGTGTTCCTCGAGGGGTAAGAGGTGGGCACTCCGTTTCAATTAGAACTGCCAGTCAGCTGCAAGAAGCAGATGTTCTACTATAATCCCACGAAAGGATGATATCCCATCTTCTGATGCATCTGAATTATGCTTTTTACATCTTAGTGAGAGGGAGAGTAGCCTGAATGAAGCTGTCTTTCATCTGGAAGAGTGCTAAGCATTGTGAGTAGACAAATTATCAATCCAGGAAGTCCCTCCCCTCTAAAAATCACTTCAAGTGGTAGCACAACAGTTGATTTTAAAAACAATATTTGACCTGATTAGACAATGCATAATTCCACAACCCCTGCCTTGCATTCAGCACTCTTATGCAACAATCCCATTCTGGTGTTGTGCAATCCACAAAAAAAGCCCATAACCACCCCCCTCCCCATGCGAAACAAGGGTCAGTGGGTATCAGAGCTGTAACCCTTTTCTCCTCTCCCTGATTCGTCATCTCAAACCTCACCACCAGCTGACCATTGCTGCTCAGGGTATATGCTCCAGTGTTGTCCTGCCATGTATAAACAGGCCCAGCACAGGCCCATCCACAGGTGCATATGCGCTGCTACCTTAGGGGTGATGGCGAGTTACGGTGAAATAGCGGAAGCACTGGCCAAGGGATGCCCTCCATTTATTTCTTTTTCATCTTTCAAGGCACTATCATCAAGAAGAGGAAAATAGAGTAATCAAATGCTCAAAAAAATCATTCAGGTACAGTTTTGGCCCCCGGATTCACTGTGGAAAGTACGGCGCTGGCTGGTCTGGAGGAGGTTCTTTCATAACCCACACAATATAGCACAAAATCGAACTTCTAAAGCGCTTACTTGGCTGAAATTCAACAATGTTCTTCCAATAAAACTGTTTATGGCTCCTGACTTGTTCTCTATAAAGACACATGCTCCGTGCTTCTGGTTATTTTTAGCTTTTGGGAATCTACTTATCTTTATTTACCGAAATCTTTTGTATCCAATAAAGTAATCCGGTTACCAAAATGACCAAGGTAAAATCTGAAATCAGATCAGAGCCTAACAGCATTCCAGCTTAACAACCAGGGGTCTGGTGTTAGCCATTAAAAGGGAATACTACAAATTCCTTAAATTCCCTGCTTTTTTCTTTCTTTCTTTTGTTCTAGACAAGAGTAACAACAAAAGGAGCTGTCTGTTCATGAGAAGCAGCGCCCACAGGATAAGCCAGGCTTTGCTCATAAACGATCGAGGAATGCCGTCGATTCCACTTGCCATTGTTTGTTTATCTTGAGCTGCGCTTTTCCAAATTCCCAGGCCTTTATTGAGATTTTAGCGCGTTTTGGAGCTGAATTGGGGCAAGTGCCCCTCTGGCAATGTATCAGACTGAAACACTTTCCAGTAAGACCTCATAATGAGCAAGTTGATCTCAACTTATTCTGGTATCTCTGCTATTCTGATCTCTCTATTCTGGTATCTTTGCTATTCTGATCTCTCTATTCTGGTATCTTTGCTATTCTGATCTCTCTATTCTGGTATCTATGTTTTTGTTTCTTTAAAATAATTGTGATCTTGGGTCAATGATAACTGAAGATGAGCCAGAAAACTGGTGTAAATATTGATGTTGACACTATTCAAAAGGTAGAGTTGTGTGATACCATAGCATAATAACCATACAAGAGGAAGTGTGTGTTTATTTAACACAGGTCTGCCCCTTGTCTAAAGACTGACATTTTACAGTTGAACGTCAACAGTGTATTAGCTATGTGTGTCTCTGTTTATCGAAGGGCTTTCCCTCTGATGTTGTTATATATAATACGAAATTATCAGTATTTTAAGTTACAGTGCCTCACTACATCAGTTACAGTCATCATAAGTAATAGCTAGGTATAATTATGATTTTCACCCTAAATCCCATCTGATGCACGACTAATCTCAGACTGTAATATCCAGTTCCTCAGTATTTCTGGAGAGTAAAAGCAAACCAGTGTTCTCGTAACCATTGTGTTTCTTTTGGTGGGGAGGTGGGCAGTGGCTGTTGGGGGGTGGGGGGGGGAGTGACATATGGACCTTCCTGAACAGGAATGTGGAGGAAGGGACTTGGAAGAAGCAAATAGAATATGTCTATGGGAACATTTTTTGGTGTGGCATGCAAATAGGCCAAAACAATACTATAATCTCTTAAACGATGTTAACCTCATGATCAAAGTGTTTCAGTGTTACCTGCAGTTAATGTAAAAATATACTTTGAGAGAAGAACCTTGAAAACAAAGTAATAATCGAGTGGCCCTGACAAAGCTGATTAAGATTTGCCTTCTTCCTGAGTGACAGTGAGAACATCATGGTTAAAGTTAAATTAATTTATTGCCCTACTCTGATTACTCATCAGAATCAATGGCCTTCTGTCGCTGATGTTGTCTCCCATGTGCCAAGAGATGTGAGAAGCACAATGAACAGCCACCTTATGACACGTTCAGGAACCGTTCAATGTTTCTTTCAAAAGTGCGAGTGAGTTTCATTCAGCGTCATGAATTAAACTGTTTGAAAAAGCACAACAAGCCAGCAAACTATTTGAGAACCTCTCCAAATATTTGCTCTTTCAATATTCGAATCTCATGGGTATACTACTGCACAATGCTGAGCCCATACCCTTTCATTAAACACAGATAGGATACAGTTTTACATTTTCATTTGGCAAGGTTGGTACGGGTGACATTTACATTTCCTGAGAACTTAAGCCAGGGCCTGGGGCAGCTGAACGGCTGGATTCAGAACAGATCACCATACAACAGATAGCAATCAAACAACCCTCTGCAGATCGCTACACCCAGCCCACAATCCTGACGCTCTCCATAAAATACACTCAGTATAAGACAGGAGCGATAACATTTACAAATGGAATAACGCAGCAAATGAGCTCCACTGTTCATCCTTTAACCAATCCTCTACTATCTTGGGCAGGAGGTCGATGGCGCTTTAAAATGTCAATGCATTTGCACTGGGTTGTTCCGTTGGCTTTGCCAAATTAGCTTTTGAATATGCAAGAGGCGGGTGGCTAAAAGACATGAGGCCCCACTTGAGCAGGGCAGTGGAGGAAGCAGCAGCTGTAGCAGTCTCGATGTTTGAATGGGGGAACCATGATCGATGGGATGAAACACCCACCCACCACCCCTCCCTTCCCATTGCTTATCCATCTGGGGCTCTACACACTCGCCAGAGTAAACAAAGGCGTGCAAGGCCCGGGTTTATTTGTCATCCAGGGCTTACCTGACTGTGGCTAATAGATCCCTGAGTGGTACCCAGGTGAAGAGTAGCCTCTAGTTAACGGACCACCTCGCATCTTTTAGCTAATGGGTCACTGGTGCACCTTGTGTCAGGGCGCGGCATCTAGCAAGAACATGTTCTTCCTGATAAGAAGCACGTGGCAGTTATAAACCGCCGTCCACAATAATACTGGGTCCTTCTGTCCCACTGGGACATTATGGGACAACACAGTCCGTATCTATATGGGACTGACTGACGTGAAAATTGCCAATTCAATACAAAAACAACACAAAAGGAAATAGATATAATACAAACCACCTTATAGCATTGTAACCAAACCTTCAAAAAACATAAATAACAACACAGGCTGGCAATGTTGAATTGGCAAGAAAAAGCACTTTTAAAGTATATTGTCTTTTCCACTTCATATATTGGCAATACCTTTGATGGTAAAATTCATATCCAGGACTTGTTCAACAATGCTTTGGATTTTTTATGTAATATGACTTCAGAAATACATTATTGGTCCTTTTATCGCCAGGTTTTGTCAATGGATTTGTCATGGAATTTTTTTATTGGTCAACTGATATATCGCTTCAGTTGGTAGCAGAGTTGCCTTGAACGTCCGGGGCTGAGGACTTAAATCCCGCCCCCACCTCTCAGTCTAGCTCCAGCTTCCTCCTGGAGTCTAGGTGAATTGATGATTCTAAAATGTCCTGAATGAGTGAACGCCCAAGGTGTCACCTGCCTTGTGCCTTGGGCTCGCTGTCTCTAAGTACTGTGTACACTGAATAAATGGGACAGATGTATATATAATGCTTTTTTAGTCGTGTGGGATCCTTGGATCAATATTCTTGAGAAATGATTTTAAAAGTCACTCAATAGTTCAAGGAAACTGTTTCGAAAATTTGATAACTGTGCTTATGGCAATAAAAATACTGCAAAAATGATGACAACAATCATCCACAGCCAATAGCCTCTATGGTGTTGCATGACTTCCCATTCATATGCCTTTGCATACATTCTATTTGTTTATACATGACTAATAAGGAAATATTGCTCCACTGAATTGCCATTATTTTTTCTCTTGTACTTCTTTCCCTGGAAATCTTGCAGAGTACTGCTGGAACAAACACATTCCTGTTTGCATTCTTGTTTCACAAGGAAACAGAGTGTCCCAGCATCACGAAAAAAAAAAATCAACATCTGTTTTTAACCTTCTAAGCCAAGCTGCTCTGAGGAAACCTTTGTTCACAGCACTGGTTTTTCTTACCGGTAGCTTATGATAACTTTTATGGGCCCCTGTAATGCAATCCAAACCAGAAGTTGAGTGTAGTCCTACTCTAACTTATCTGATTATGGCTCACAGCACATTCTTCACAGTGGAGGAAACAACAGTCACACTCCATGCAGGACATACGGAAAGAGACGGAACAGAGAAAACTCATAAACAGAAGGAGATATGATCTCCAAATAGCAGGGAAAGGTGTTTAAGGGGATGACTTGGCCCAATGTTTCATGTACTCTATGCTCAGAATTTCTCGTTGTTACCATTCGAGGCATTTTGCAAGAATAATGTTACCTCAGTGCTTCATTCTTGTTTTGTTTATTTCTTAGATTAAGGAAAAAATTACACGCAGGTTAACAGTGCATTGCTTGTGCCTTTTAATAAGAAAAAAAAAATGAAACCCCATATATACTGAAGAAGTGAGAGTTATAGCAACACACTGTAGGTGGGTTTGCTGGAAAACATTGCAGTTTACAGCACCATTGGCACACATTGCTGTTGAGAGGCATCATTAAAAAAAGTTCTCTTTTTGTGTCTGTAAAAGTCACTGCGGCCCTGTTAGGCTCTTAACGATTTATAGTCTTTGTCCATACGTGATTTGGATTTTTCAGAAGTTACAGCAAGAAGGAACATCGAAAATATTCTGATATTGTACTTTGAAACCACTGACAGTACCATTAACAGCAACAACGCTTGTGAGTTTTTATCCAATATGATTTATGACCAAGGGATCTTCCCTAATAGCCGCAAATATTGTGTAAATATTATTACGTGGAAAAATACACCACAGTCATTAATGTTGTTTAAAAAGACAACAATGAGAAAAACAAGAACAAATTACTTCCTGAGAGACGGCCAGGACAACAGGAAGTACTTGGCTTGGCCCATTCATCTCTGAGCCACTCCTTATTTCCTCACGCAGCGAAGCAGGATGCCCCGTGCTTCCTCTTGGCCGACCCGGCCAGCTTATAAACTCTTCCTGCCGCCCAACCCCAAGCAAGGCCTTTACTTCATTTTACAGCCATCAGGAAGGTAATCTTGCTCAAATAACTGCCTTCCTGTTTCTCTCCTTTAACACGAGAGCCAACCGGCCGGAGGAGGACAGGAGGGGGGCACGTGATCAGCTGTGCGAGAACGGAACTCCCTACAATTTGCTTAATATCCCCTTACTACTTACTATCACGTGTCCATGTCGCTTACAGTGTGTTATGCTTATTATGGCTTTCCCAGGGTGGACAGTGGATTTTTCATGTGCAGCCCGACCTCGGAGAGCAATTTTATTTAGCTGTACTACCACTAAAGATAAAGGATAGCCAGCAGGGGTCAGAGTAAATAGGATGGTATTTTTACTCTTACTTTTCAGCACTAGTTGGGGTGTTTATTAGAAAATAAGCACCAGGCTGGGGTCAAGTGTGTAGCACTGTCCCACGTCCCTTTGCTGAGGTGGGGGGGCCCTGATAAGAGGTGGCTGAGATGAATGGCAGCTTTTTTGCTGGTGCCAAAACAGCAGAGCCACTTCACAGCTACTGGATATCTGATTAAAAAAATCTAAAAAAAAAATAAAATACATTATACAGAAGATAGCTTCACCCAATTGCTTCCTACTTGTTTAAGAAATAATTCCACCATAAACATATGCCATGTAAAACCTTCCAGTACGTGTTCACTTCATCTAGCTGACCTAACAATTGAATCAATCACCCTTGAGTAAGCTACACCTACACTGTGTGGTAATCAGGTAATTGAACAAAGGTCATACGATCATACTCTACCAATGGTGGATGGTTCTGAATCTTATTGAGACTGAGTAGAGAGCATTGCATGGTGCCTATCTGTTGCCATTACTCTCTGAGAATATGACTCAGTTTGGTTTGGAGTTTGGTTATTGGATTAGTGGGGCTGGGCTGGGTTTGGCTTATTTGTGTTTTTATCTCCAGGCTTTGGTCAGGGTCACTGGAGCCTTGTTACTGGTTTTGAGCTTTTGTGTACCAGTATCTTGTGTCTGGATTTGTGATCTTAGCCGGACATACTGTAGCTGCTAGCTACACCCAGCATATTGTGCCAGGTTTACGACTGTATTGTGTTACTATTTCAGCCTCATTCCCAGGTTCCTGTTCCTGCTGCACTACACTTGAGTCCGTTTCCTGTACACCTCTCCCTGAAGTAGTATTCCACTCAAGTAGTATTGGTTAAGTGGTTCCTGGCAGTTCTATGCCCAATGTTCTCAGGGGCTATGCAATAGACCCCTGGCATTGAGGGTGGATGGCCCAGTTCTGGGGTGTTGTCCTTAAGCTCCGGCTTGTGAAAGCCAGTGAACGTGTTTTAGCCTAGTCCTCATCATAGTAGACTTAATCTCCCCACATAGTGGTCATTTACAGCAAATGCTAATACACTACTCTAGAAGACATTTAAACATCCTTTCTGCTTAGGCCACTTTGCTGAACTTGCTTCAACAGAAATAGCCATTAGTCCATAAAAGGCCATACAAGACTCTTCACAGCCGTCATGTTAAATGCTCAAGCTGCAGGAAGAAAAGTGATTTATTATTCTCGTTTAACACACATTGCATGTTGACTTGATTAACCATTTTAATCTACAAAGACATCATCCACACATACATGACAGACAGGTTCCTATTTCTTCCTGAATGTCTTGCAGGCTTGCTGCTGAAACATGGCGCTTTTAAAACAACAATGATGTGCCGTCTCATCGATTGGGCTGGACTTTTGTTGTTCTCCGAGTAAATTGCTTCAGTTAAGACTTAGCGATCATATCCACTGAGTTATGTATGTTCAAATGACTCTAACATGGGACTCTTCTGTATAAGGACTTAAGAAGCATTTTAGATTGGAGCAGTGGTTAGCACTATAGCCTCACACCTCAGGGACCTGGGTTCCAGTCTCCGCTAGGGTGTCTTATGTGTGGAGTTTGCATGTCTCTCTGTGGGGTTTCCTCTGGGCATTCCAGTTTCCCCCCACAGTCCAAAATCATGCTGAGGCTAACTGGAGGTACCAGATTGCCCCATCAGTGAGCCTGTGTGCATGACTGGTGGGTGAGTGTGCCCTGCAATGGGCTGGCACCCCATCCTGGTCCCTGCCTTGTGCCTTTAGCCTCTGGGATAGGCTCTGGATCCCCCGTGACTCTATATGATGAGTGGTTTTGGAAAATGGATGGATGGATGGACTTTAGATTGGCCACGTTGACGTGTTTCAAAAGTGGTTTTGAGCTGAGTTTTGTTTTTCAAAAGTGGTTTTTAGGTAAGTAGCAAACAATGAGGAGCTATTACCATGGGAATGTGCTCTGGTGAACACCTATCCTGTTTATTTAGCGAGCACATGTGAGGTCAGTGCACGCCGAAAAGCACAGCAGCACCTTCCTTCCTTATCCTTACTGTCCTTACCCCTCCAGTTCTCCAAGGATTAAGCCTTCCATATCCTTGCATTCCATGAAATCCAAAATGAGGCTCTAGGAGTAACACATTTGAAGTGATATTGGAGTACCTATATAAATACATATAATATCATATAATATTTACAGCAGTCAGTGTAATTCTGGGCCACAGCAGTGGTCAGTGGCAGGACTGTGTAACTCAGACAGAAGATGCATTGATGGATTCATGTCACAATGCAAACGAAATAGAAACACTGGCACATTTTAGTCTCACAAGCACAGAGACAATAACTGCAGGCAGCAGATGCAGATAAACAAACATAAGAAATGGTTTCACATCACATTTATTTTTCTTAAATAAGTCTAGGGTTCCGTTTTAAATTTTAATACCATTTTTAACTGAGTAGCAAATCTATACTCCGATCAAAAAACATTAATTAAAATGTTCAGTCATTTATGTAAAACTAATCTGTCACCACTCCCCTCCACCCCCCGCCCCCCAAAAAGGTTAATCACAGACGTACATCTAACAGTACACCGACGAAAACATTTAAGAAAACGTACTGTGCCGCTAGCAGTAAGGTTACTCTCGTCGGAGCCTTTCTTCTCTCATCCGGCTGACTTCTTAATGCCATATGGCTGTTTGTTTCATTATTTTGTGGTGAGCCTTATGTTAGTGTGGAATGTGTAGAATGGGGAGGAAAACTTTCTCTTGAAGTAAATGAGCAGGAGATGCTTGCTGAAAGGGAAAACAAACATCACGTGCTGCGTCCGGAACGAGACGAGAGGACGGGAAACAGCAGTGCAAACCCAAACGGTAGGACGAAAACAATTCTGAAAAAAAAAACAGATTTTAATTAACTACAAATGAAAAGTTGCTGCACCGGAGCCAGTCCCGCACCTACGTGAGCAGATAGTGACGGCTTACATATTCCTCGTAAAGCTCTTTCCTCACGTGCCACGAAGCAGGGAGAATTTACGATTCCGTGACATATTATGTGTTACATTTCCATATAGCACACAAATATAAGCCGTGTCATAATGTATGGCCTGGGTGCACTGCTTAAATGGGGGGGTATGATACAGGATGTAAGAAGTTATCGCATCACTCATTTAATGTTTTACAGCCGTGTGCACAAGACAAATAGCCTGAGGTGCGCGCATGGCCATGACACACCCTTAAATGTTACTGTAAAGCTCAGGAACAACACCCAAGGCCGGACTGACTTCTTTAATATTACATCCGTACTATCATATTGATATTATTTTTGTATTTAAAGCTGATTAACCTCCCAACCTCCAAAAGGAAAAAAGAAAAAAATGGCAATTTTTGCATACTAACAGAAATATCGGGTCAATTATTAGATTTAATTAATAGACTTCCTTACATAGTGGAGAAATGTAGGCAGGTACACAGTAGGTATAACCAAGGAACATAAATGTGTATAAACAAGCAAATTACTATGTGATATCCAGTTCTGGGTTCTGTAGTAGAGGCTGTTTATGGAACATTTCTAGAAAGACCTTGCCAGAAATAAACGCACCAGACCGTGGAAAAAGATAAGATTCTCCAATCGACTTTTGCCATGAGTAAACAAGTAATTGACGGTGCAGCGAGATTGTAACTTTAGACACAGGGTATATGCAGAGAACTGAGATTTCCTTTCATCTCCACAAATAACCCGATCTATTCCTGGTTCCACCAGGGAGCTGGGAAGAAAGGTGTGTGGATCATCTTCTAAGACTATCGCAGACAAGGTCATTGCACGAGGAAGCACGACAAGCCTGACAGTTCCAGATCATTCCAGCTTGCTGACAGGAGCTGGGATCGCCTGAAATGTGGCAGAAGCTTGTGGTGGGAGAAAACTGTCAGCTTTGCTGGTCACAAGAATGGGACTTAATGTGTTGGTGCCGCCCCCATTGATTAATTCCTGCCTGTGTCATAAAGGTTTTGGTTAAACCATTGGAATAGAATACCTCCCAGCCTATGGTCACTGGACCCCATCCGCAGACGGGGCTGTTTATTTCCCGTAGATGCCCTTGCATATTGTTTTCCAATGAGCACTTGGGTCTGTTCGGGTCCTACACTGCATTCTATTATTGCTTCACTCTACCCCAGAAGCTGTTGGCCAATCGAAACCTCTATCGCCCTCCCAGTGCATTCTCTACGTACTCATGAAAGAAGTCCGGTAGAGAAACCGTTTCCCTGGAAAGCATAGGGCAGCTTTGGAGTGAGGCGTCACAGCGATGAATAAATGAATAGGATGAGAACAGATACTTGACCCTCTATTTATAACTCATCTGCAAATGCCTTTAACTTGGATAGATTACGGGACAGGATGGCTCCAAGGGGCTGGGGGGGCTTCTCTGGGCTGGTGAAGGATGATGTTTGTATAAATCCATTTTCTCCTCTTTCCTATTTCTTATATATTTATTATTTTCCTCCAGTGCTGCCACATGCTACACACATGCTACACACATGCTACACACATGTTGCCACATGCTACATGACGCATGTTCAGCCGAATGTCCGACAGATGCCCAGTCAGCCATTTCAGTTGTGCGACCGGAACCCCACTCCTTGCTTGGATAAAAAGCTTGTTCTACAGACCGTGGCCTTCCTGCCAGCCTCTCAGAGGTGTGTTTGGGGACTCCATGCTATTACCATATTGCTAAAATTAAGCTCTGAGAGGACCAACAGCTCCCTAGCAATAAATCTGGACCCATTAAACCACAGTTGACAACATGAAAAGAAATTTCAGCCTGAAACAGAACTATATTTTTCATCAAAAGCAATCTATACTAAGCTGTACACCCTTCAGGCTGATAATTCAGTTAGGCGATGGGACTTTTATTGCATATGATAAACCAATATAGTACTTTGTTCACTTACATTTTTGGATGCTATGTTATAATTTCAGGCACAATGTTGCACAATAACACAATGAACAATAAAATCCATTCATTAAATCAAAGAATTTAAAATGTTTTATGGAGATAATGTTGATATAGTTAGAGATATGTTTCAAAATAAAAGCAGAAGCATGGGAGTCCTGGGTAATATTTTACAAACGTTATTCTTAGAAAGGGGGAACCTTAGGGCTGGAACCAAGCCAAAAACGGCAAACAGAACCCTTCTCTTTTTTTATTTCAAAGAAAATAAATTGTCCCTCCATAAATTTCTGTGTGTTGCTCGGAACATTGTCACACATACATCTATAAATTAGTAACAAAAACTTTTCAGAATGAGTGCATGCACACACACTTTTATATGGTCGTTAGCAGTATTACACCCATGAAGTGAAAAACATTTTTTTTAACAGGAAGGTAAAGAAATTGGGGCATCTCTTATTGGAATAGTGTGTTCAAATCCAAAACATTTGACCCCAGATTTTGTGTTCCCGACGTTCATGTGGGCTTCTGTGACTGTGCCATCTAGGAGTACCGGTGGTTCCAAAATTGAGTGTTTGTCTCTATGATGAGCTGGCTCCCATCCGCGCACTATTCAGCTTTGCAGCGTGTGTCTCCTAGGGTAAGCTCCAGATTGCAGCAACCCCAGTCTGGATAAATCGCTGCAGAAAATAGATGATGAATTTTCCTCTTTTTTTGCCACCTTTTTTTTTGACAAGCTATCCCACTGTTGAAAATTGATTAAAAAACTAAACCACTAGCCAGTTTGATATGAGCTGAGCAAGATATTTGAAGAAAACAGAGGCAGCACCAGAATACTGGTATCAGAGGAGGACAGAAGGTATAGAAGGGGCCGGTAAATTGGTGTCAGATTGCAACAAACTATAGGTCCAGCATTTCCTGTTCTCAACCCATTATGCAAAGGGTCTCCTCATATGCGGTGTGCAGCCAAGAAGATAATAGTCGAATCTTTTTGAATTCCTTGGAGAATTCTGCCCATCTAATCGGCGCACATCTGCCAACATTTATTCTGTATGGGCAGAAACCTCCATGATGTTCATTTGAAGCCTAGACACATTGTTCTCACATGCATCAGACCTGTACCAAGGCCCACTAGATGCAAAGCCAGGAGTTATCAGGTCAGACACTACAGCTGAACAGCACTGGAGTGTCTCTTATCCAGGTGTTTGACGGTTTCCAGGTGTTTGATGGTGAAGAGGGATCCTCCACTCTTTTATTGCTTAAAACATTCCATTCATGGTGGGTGTGGGGGAGGGCATAGTGGACAGAGCAGAGTAGCTAACAGAGACTGCCTTTTGCAAGTAGAAAATACATGGCTGGCAGGTGGTTTGGGAGGAAAGGAGACCCCCAATCATTAGAGAAAGAGAATTAAAAAGGTATTTTGTACCGCCGTGGATGTGGTGCACAGCAGACACTGATATGTTTTCAGCTCGCAAACTTACTGAGGTAGACGACCTTGTACATGAATAGTGGTTTTGTGGAGCTCTAGATACTACATGTTCTATATGAAAGTGTTTTATCTCTATGTTTGCGTGCAGATACTGATAAGCGTTATGGGCGTGTGACCTGTTTAATGCCCTAAAAGCACCACGGTAAATCATGGGACATGTAGACATCTACACCTGCCTTGCATTATATAATGAAATATAAAGGTGTCCTCGGCTCCTCCAGCTGGACTCATGTGTGCCTAAAATTCCTTTTCTTTTTACAACAGCCCAGTGCTATTGGTCTTAGGGAGCTGCTAGGCTAAGGTCGAAGTCCAATGTAAATCTTGTTTTTTGTACTACAGACTGTTGTTTAGGTTGCAGTCATTGGTGGTAGAGTTCTGAATGCGTCCAGATGCATCTGAATAGCTGAACAGCCCCCCAAACATTCTACTAAAGCATTCATTTTAATGATATGCAGTCACAACATGCAGACATTTGCTAAGACTCAAGGACAGCGACCGCAGGCAAAGACCCAGGGACAGAGACGCGAGAGGCTGAGTGGGCGCTCAGACCGATTGTGTTTTAAGATCTTTTATATTTGACCTGCTGCACAAGAAGTCATCGTGCCTGAAGTAAACTGCAACTTGTGTTCATTTTATGGTATTTTACGTAAACATCAGGCAGTTCATCGAAAAGGCACTTGAGTAAAAAAAAAGCATGCAATAAAAATATAACAAAAATCTATTGGTAAAAGTCGGTATAAGAAATGAGATGTTTAAATGGTTTTAAAAAATGAGGAAATGTTTTTTTTTATACCAAATGCCATTTGAGAAGAAAAGAAATATTTCTCTAGAAGGTCGTTATAATATTCAGTTAAACATGTGCAATTGGTTGTTGACGGCATCACCTCGTTCTCAGAATGCTTGGTATTGGGGCTACGTCTGAGGTTCCTCGAATACCTGTTATTAGTTACAGAAAAAAAAATTATGCTACTACAGGTTTATGAACACAGTAGGCACTGCTGTGCTTGTATGCTGATAGACTTACGGCTGACGGTGTACACAATTCACATTCATTTGCGTTCCTTGTGTAATTTTGCGGCTGCCAAATATTACACAGTACACCCCAAAGATGGCCTGCAGGCAATTTCCACATAGTGCTGAGGGTGGAATGTGTGACAGAAAAGGTTTCTGTATGTAAGCAGCCTTACTAGCATGTTTATTTAAGGATCACTACTGCACTATCATGCTGCACACCAAATATCATTACTGCATGGCCTTACTGTACAGCAAGGATCAGTACAGCACTGGAATATAACTCGGCAAGGATCACTGCCACATGGCTGCACTGCGCACCGAGGATCGTTACGGTGCCACATAGTGCACCGTCATACTTTTGCCAACGATCACTATTTTTTTGCCGCTCTATCATCCAGTAATTATACCCACTATTCTTTAGGGAAGCATAATACAGTCGGACCTCGCTAAGTCGAAAACCTCCCTATGTCGAATCACTCGTTAGTCCCCGGCCGAATTCCCATAAGA
>JAODKM010000034.1:12144668-12172327 GCA_026780845.1 Petrocephalus sullivani
ATTTGTTTTATGGGTATTTTAATGTCCAGTTCAACAAAACAACTGAAACCTCTTAAATATGCCAGGTGTTCTAATAATTTTGGCCACCACTGTATATATATTTTATATAGTACGGTACTGTAAAATGTATGATTTTTTTTTATTATTAGAGTTTTTTCTGACTGTATATTTATGGTGTATCAATGGGATATTATGGTTCTATGGTTCTTGCTATAAAACAGGATGCAACTGCTTAGAAAATGCTAGAAACTATCCCAAAGCTGTACTGCTACGGATAAAATCGAAACAAAATTATGCACTTGAAATATTGAAAACAATCTATTATGATTAGAAATGGAAATTTCCCACATATAAAAAAGAAGAATGAGGAGGCGGCAAAAGATGATTCATATTTACTAAAATGCATTATTGTCTAGAAATACTGACATAAGAAAAAAAGAAGCGTAGCCAAAATCTTGAGTATGTCAATAACTATGGTGTTTCCGTGGAAACTGTAACGCATCCATGTTCTATACCTTTCACATTTGTACATTGTTGTTTTCACCTGAGGACCAAAATTAATTGTCATTGACTACACATTAATTTTCGGTTATTTATCGACAACATATTCTACTGTCATTCTTAAAGCCAAATATAATTTAGGCAATATACTTCGGATTTACAGAATTTATTACTTTTGTTACTACACTCCAATAACACTAATTCTAGAAATCAAAATGTATCTAAAATATGTACTAATTTATTTATATTCATAAAGCAATTCTTATTTTCATTTATAATTATGTTTGGTTCAAAAATATTTTTTCATTAGATAATGAAGCACAAAATGTATCAGTGTCTTAAGTAGAACAAAACTGTAATTACCTGCTTGTTTGCTTTGGTTTAGCAAATGGTCAGTTATTAACTTCCGACAATCATACACACAATACTGGGGGACTTTCTATAGACGAGGGATGAAGCAGAATTAATTTCTCTTAAAGTTGTGCACCTACAGTAGAGTAACCTTTGTGAATCCTGGATCATTTCTTTCATTCCAAGACAGAGCCGAGCTCATTACGCTGATGAGAAACTTCTGCCCTCTGACTGGATGTCAGCACATCTCTGAAATATCGAGGTCCAAGAGAAGGCACAATATCAGACCTCACTTATAGTCCACTCACAAGCAGCTGCCATGGTTCCTCTCGTTTAATACCTGGATAGAATTGATTTGGAGGACCCTTCTTGAAAAATCCAGGACCACCCAACTGAATCCACTCTTTGGAAGTATCAATGAATTTATTAGCAAAGAGAGAACCCTTTCTACCCATCATAGGTCTGCCAGGGGGCTTGGCCGTAAGCTAATGTTTCACTAGGTCCACTGAGCTGTACATGCACACTTTAAAGATTTCAGAAAGGGCATTCACCTCTGATATGAGGAGTGAAAAATCAGCTGTTTTGTAATCAGTCATCATTAACAAAAAAGGAGTGAATAGTGACTCAGTGAGTAGTGATGCGCTTTTGTGGCTGGAGGTTCTGGTCCCACCTCTGCTTGGTGTGTAGCTTGTATGTTTCCTGTGCTGCACTGCTTTGCTCTGAGTTTTGTGTTTCTTCTGCAATCTGAAGGCTAATTGGCATTTATAAATCGCCCACAGTGTGTTGTTGGTTATGCCCCTGGCTTGTGCCCTATGCTGTATGGAAAAGCCCCTCCCCCCAGACCCCTGGAATAAATGGTTGGAAGATGGATGGATTAACAGGGAAAAAAAACACTCGTATATAGCCATGGTCAAGCCTTAAGGAAAAGTAATTCATCTCGGAAAACAGCATAATGAGTTAAAGTATTCCCAGGTCTCCCCCAGTGCAGATTAGTAATTGTTAAAATGACAGTTTTAAAAGTGTAAACGTCCCCCTTTTCTGCCATCTGCTGTGTTTTGTCGAGCAGGAGAACCTCACATTTAAAACAGGTAAACCAGGCAACAACTCCCTCCTATTGTATGATACCATGTTACCTACTGAAACCCAACAGGGTAAACACAGGGAGATAATACCTCCTTTTCCATATCTGGTTTAAAAATAAATAAAAAAATAAAGTGTATTTGACCTTTAGTAACAAGACAAGGACTAACGAAAACAATCTTTATCAATCTCAAATTTCAGTTCAAAAATGGCCATGAAGTTCTCTCTCTGAAAAGGTTTACCTAGTGTTATTATGATAATTATAGAAATTTCTTATTTGTGTTGTTCTTATTTATTTATGGCAGGTGTTATATAGCATCTGTGTGGGTATTGAGATTTACTAAAGGAATTTGGTTATTTCTGGATAAGACATAAAAATGAAACAAAACCTTTCAATATATAAATTATTTATTATCGATTTTAATGATCATGTGGCTATGAGAGGAATTAAAGATCTTAATCGGTTTGTTTGGATTTTAATGTCAATGCTGTATTCATGGGGAATGCATATAAAATAATTAACTGATGATCAAGTGATTCTGCGAGGTAGTACAAACAAAAACATGCTCCTATGAAGCCCTCTGCGAGCTTTGGTAGACAAATCTAGCTGAAAATATCTATATCAATCAATAACTATCCAGGACCAAGTGACATGATGTGTGAGAAACTTAAGAACTTGAATAAAGGAAGTTGGAGCATACAAATTATGAAATGGCACTTAAAATAAAAATAAAAGTAAATATTGTCAACGTACAACACAGAACTGCTGGAAAATTATGTCCACCGTGATGTAAATGAGCCTTTTGAAAGCCTTTTGTGTTTTATCGGTGTACTGAGCTTGTGTCTCACTGTTTGTAGTAGTACACTATTATGGTCTGGTCAGGCAGGTTGATTTCAGTTAAGAACATTTAATGTAAACACGAAGCAAGGATGGCAGACCAAAAAGAAAAAAAAGAAAAACAAAACGAAAGAGAAAAAGAATTATGGCAAAGGTGACCTGAAAGCCGGGTTGTAGATATAGAGTGAGGAGAGTCCTGGGTGGCTGGTCAACCCATGTTATTATTTGGGCATCAGGGGGCAGTTTGACTGCAATTACTCCCCAGCCCATAATTCTTACACCGCCTCTCAGATGGCTGCAGAAAGCCCTTTACCCTGGACAAAATCACATCACAAAAACCAACATAAAAACAGAGATAAATCAGACCCGGGTGTGTCCTGCTCATGAGCTCTTTGGGAGTAAGGGGATGGGCGGATGGGCGGATGGGTGGATGGGGTGGATGGGGAGGAGGGGGGCGGGTGCTAGCACATCAAACAGATCATACGTAAAAAACACTGCCGAAAAAAACAAACCTGGTATCGGCAGTGTATTCTCGTATCCTCCGCCAAAAATGCGGTGTGCTGGATTTTATCAGCCCCAGACATGCATTTGTCACAAGGTACAATATCGCTGAGGCTCATTTTCATTTGTTTTGTTGTATTTGTGGTTGTGGCTAAGCCGTGCACATTGGCGGTGTGCATATTAAGCCAGCAAGGCTACGTGCTAGCTCAATCAGAGAAGAAACAGCAAATCTAGCCTTTGAGCTGGGATTTAATTGGCCGCTTCTCATTATTGTGAGAATGAGGGGTCTAAATGACTAGTCCTATGTATAATTGTCTGTTGAAAAGTCCCTTTGCTGTGTCCTATTTACCAAACTCCCACTGATCGCAAACGGGGCCAGTCAATTCCATAAGTTCAACAGACCTTCGAGGGGCCCAAAGGTAGGGCTGCTTCATACCGACTACGGACACGGATGCATCGTGCCACGCACCTATTGTGGCATTTTTCTCTGCAATGGACGGGTGCAAAGACCACATCTGAGGGCCCAGGATGAGGGTGCGTACCACCTGAAGACTGAAACAATGCGAGCTGTCTGTTCTGGGATGCAAATACGCCTCGATCATTCATTGGCCAGGGGAGAAGTCCAGCAGGAAGTCGGAAAAATGATTACAGATTAAATCATTGCAGAAGATCAGCTCTGTGGCCACACAGGCTGAGACTGGCCCTGACTGCAAGACAAGGTGAACTTTTTTCATTGATTCTTCCTTCACTGATTGGGACTCTCATTTTCTGCTATTAGGTGATTTTTAAATTAGTTTCATGGGATAGACATTTAATAGTTCTATTGAATGCTTTTGATCAATTGATAGATTTTACATAAGTAAAAAAAAGCTATTCTTTAAGGACAATTAACATTGCACTATCATTAACAAATCAGATGTTTTAATTTCATAGATGGTGACTGTCACAAAAAGGTTGCCCACGTGCCCAGGATTTTAGGGCACCACCCTGGATTTTGGTTGGACAGAATGTCCTTTACAATTTCCTTATCCAACAGACCTTTTGGGGTATCGCTATGTGCAATATTATTGGTCAGTGACTAGGTGTCCAGAATTTTATGGAACTGAATGGCAGCCATAGTCACAAACCCTTAAAATTAGTCAACAGGCCCTTAAGATCAGTAGTTTTAATACAACACTTTTACAATCAACTAACAGGGTGTTTGAATTAGAAAAAAATGCATTATTGATTGGGTGATGGTACTTAGGAATTAACTTTGTCTCATACAAAGTAGCCAAGGTTATAGCTCTCAGCCTTAAAAACTGATGTTGTATATGGAATGTGTAGTACCTCTAAATCAATACCAGTTTTAACCAGTTCTTTTGTTCTGACTTTGACTGCTTTATGTAATGAGGCTTACTGCAGGAATTTCTGATATATAAATGGGGCAGAGGGTACTACAAGATAAACACAAAACTAATATTAGACACGAAACATACCCAATAGCCACTAATATCTCAACCCTTCTTATGCAGAATTTGACAGAATACAATCTAGACTTTTAATCAAAAAGATAAATGGAGGTAGTGACTGTGAGAATAAGACTGGACAATTGCTTTTGTTATCTCTGAAGTATCATTCTCTAATGGAAAATGATATTGTTTTTTTTTCTCTGAGAAAGTATGTAAATAGAGTCACATCATTTACAGCAAATATGGAAATAAAGTGGCGCCAGGTCATGTGTGGCACAGCCATTTAGGAGACCAGACGGTCGCTGGCTCAAATCCCAGAGGTAGCAGGTTGATTTTGCCATTGGACCCCCCAGCAAGGCCCACAACCCCCAATTGCTTCTGGAACCAGCTGACCTTGCTTTCCATTGTGTCCAGTAAATAAATGGTCCTGCATAGTAAAGGTGCACATAGAAAATGGTCGGAAACATGTGATCACCTGCAAGCTCTTCTTTTGCCCCCCAAGGCAGAATAGAGATCAAGGCAGAGGCTGCATGCAATGCCAGTCCATCACTGGGCAACTGGCAGAGTTTTATAGCATTGTCTGTGATATTTATGCAGATGTTTTAAAACCCAGGCATATAGAAACAACAGGGTTATTTATACAATAAGCTACCTCCTGCAATCTATTCATTTCTATTCATAAACACTGCCACAGGTTATGCCAAATTTATTTAATTTTATATTTAAAGTAAACAGAACAGAAAAAAAACATAGATTTGCAGCTGCAGTTAGAGGTGATAAGCACACTCTGTAAAAATGAGTGTGACACAGATGTTGTGAGAATGACGGAGCACTTTCCCGATGAATCTCGTGGGAATGTTTTCCGGGCGCCCTACCGCTCTCACTACTTACACATGAATTACTTGTGGCATTTTAACGTTTTTATATATGAATATATGCTTGGTAAATCTGTCGTCTATAAAATAGCAATGCAATTGGCTTTAGTACTGGAGTTCTTATACTGGGATTTCCCCGAGATGATAAGGGAAACACAGGGGAGTCTGGGTAATCATGTTGAGAGCTCTGACCCACCTGTCAAGCTACTGGAAAGATGCCAAGATCTCTTCAAAAGTGAAGTGGGCTGAAAGTTAATAGGAATTCAAAGACAAGGCGATATTTTTTTGTATATTTTATGAAATGGCGACGTAATTCACTGTTCATACAGTTAAATCACACTGCCCCGATAATCGTCCTTAACAACCTTAGCAAATGGCAAGTGCATTTCTCATAACAATTCGTACAAACAGCACCGCACAATGCAAAAGCCAGTAACTTTCTCAAAATCTTTAGGTCATCCCTCAAGCGTAAATATTTATGTCAAAGAACTTGTGAAAAAGACAAAATGCTAAGCCATGTCGACAATATAACAATGCACTCTGTAAGTATTTCACAATGTAAACTGAGGCTTGAAAATGCATAAGGTTGTACGTTTTCTGAATGGGATATATTAATTTCAACAGTACAAAGTTACACATACTATACACTGCAGGCACAAACCCACACATATGTATACATATGTACATTATATATATACACGCACAGACTATAAGTATGCATACATGTGTGTGTGTGCTACAGTATATGAACAGTATGTAACTGTATAAAGTATATTTACTGTATACTATAGAATTCAAGTGGAATACTGTAAAAGGAAGTATTACAGTAAGTGTACAGTATTATGGTACATTGGATTTGAATTTTCAAATTGTAACACTGTGTTGTGCTCTGTCAGTGTATGCTTGCCAACTGAAGGTTGATAAGATGCACCGCAGAGCTATTTTAGGGAATTGGCTGAGCACTGGTCAAACTAACGCTTCAAACATTCCCCTCTATTTGGTGAAAGAAATTTGTCAGTTAAGGACACATTTATAAAAGAAACCATGGTGTATACATGTATAGAGAGACAGACTATGGCAACTGGTTCAACCATTTTGCATATAATGACTTATACAATTAACAATACAATTAACTAATGCCTAGATGTTTTGGGGAGTAAGACTATCCAACAGAGTACCAGTATAATACATGTTGACCAACATGACATAAACAATTGATAATATAGAAATCAGCAGTTAATTGTACATAACCATTTGCATAAATGTGCTGAAGCATTTGCAATTTGACAGAATAAGAATAAGACTTTGCCTTCATGATGTATGTAAGTGACCCGGTGATGTAGAGGTAGTCAGTACAAGTAGTCATGAGAATTTCATTTCTGATCGGAGAAATGTACCGAAACGACTGAAAAAAGCTGTAATATACAAAACCACGTGTGTGACACAAAAATATATAGGTCATAACATTTTTTTGCAATCTGAATACCACAAACCTCCAAAATCCAACTGTGGTAAAGTATTCTAAGAAATTAAACCCTAAAAGCTGTTATAGCCAATGGGCAATAAAGATTATTCTGCCCCCAAGCTAAGACACAACCAAAATTGACCTTTTGAAGCATTCGTGTGGGTATATGCCTTTGACATATTTTGTTTTGGGGAGGAATTAATGAGGAACTGATGGGTGTCTTCATTCTGTTTGACTGATAGACATTTTCACTGTCTCTCACTATTGTGTGTTATCTAATAGGACTATGCAAGTGTTATTGAATAGCATTATTCATATATATGTTGCCCCTCAATGTTTGGTGAAAGACTAATTAATAGTATTCCCTTCCATTGTAGCCACAAGTACTGTTTTGATAGGTGCTGCTGACCACTTGCCGCAAATGAAACCTGTGAATGCAAGCAACATTTAAGCATGAGTCTCGCACCCAGCATTAGCCATGGCTGTAGCTAATATAAAAACACTTACTGTCGTGCTGCGTAACATGTCGGCGATCAGGAGAGCTTGCATACATCTGTGTTTATTTTTCCAATGACTTCCAAATTTAGATGATAAGGAAGAGGTGAACCTTAATTAACGTTAAAAGAAGGTTACACAATATTTAACTTTAACTGTGATGTGGCTATGTCGACATAAATGCACATTTGCTGGGAAAAAAATGCCTTTGACATGCATTTGCAAACCGGGGATGGTGATAAATCGTTTGCTCAGTAACAAATCATAATAATAAAAAGAAAATCAGGCAAACAAATAGATAGATGGATAGATAGATAGATAGATAGATAAATGGATAGATAGATAGATAGATAGATAAATGGATAGATAGATAGATAGATAGATAAATGATAGAAAATAAATTTTCATATGGTGTTGTTAAATTGTTAAATTGAAAAGGAAACTTTTTGTTTGAAGGAAGCACAGTTCTGTTGGAAAAAAATATTTAAAATGACTGATTTTTTAACACTATACAACAGGAATAAATTTGAGGATATTGTGAGATCTTAAAGACGGTTTCAATGGAACTGGGGCTGTGGAAATCACTGGACTATGAACAAATGGAAACGTGTGGAGATGGGTCTGCGAGCTGAAGTTCACTGCCTTCAAGCCATGTCGCTCCAGCACGGCGTCCTTTCTCACTCTGCGTGAGGAGAGCACAGTCATTAGGAGCTCCTGCGTCTCAGCAGGGAGGAATAATCCTATCAATCTGAAAAGTAGCTTGTGAGATGGAGAAACCCTCACCAATTGATTGCATGTGTTCACCAGACGGATACCATGTGTGCAATCGCACAATTATACGTTTGACGTTTTTCATGTCCCCAAAGATGGCATGTAAGATGGGGCTTGTATAGCTCTTGCTGATGAGGAAACTTTGATGCTATCAGTGTGACTGGGGTGGCTTTGAGGGTGACCATTGAGTTCAGGTCTAGTTATCACAATCCAACCCACTTATCATGGTCTGTATCTTTTGTTTGCCGATGGACTGGGCTTACAAGCTTCATCACTAGGCTAGGCTCACCACTGGCCCATCTCAGCAAAGTCAGGATATATCTCACTGCACTTCTCCATGGACTTCACCTTAGTGCTCATCCAGCTTGATTGATGCCTCCACAAGAGACATGGAACGATATCCCA
The DNA here is from genome assembly GCA_026780845.1 of Petrocephalus sullivani. NCBI lineage: Eukaryota > Metazoa > Chordata > Actinopteri > Osteoglossiformes > Mormyridae > Petrocephalus > Petrocephalus sullivani. The sequence continues at coordinate 12,153,402 of JAODKM010000034.1, forward strand.
GCTAATTATACCAGTCCCAGTGAAACAGGGGTGTTGCTTAATTCATTTTAGAGTCTTACACTTGCCTCTACAGGAAGGAGTGCTTTAATCTCAAAATTACTAGTGTGACTTGCTCTGATTGCACTACACAAACTGCAAAATTCAGTCTAGTTTCAGTGGAAAACAACCAACAGCTTTTCTGCAGAACAAAATTTAGAAACCCTCATAATTATACAGTGTTTTAGTCTAATTTGGGGATTTATTTCAGAAAACCCCAGTTTATTACATTTCTGTGGATTTCTGATTCACCAAGGGAGCTGTTAATCCACATTGTATGGCTGTTTTCCCATAACACATAAGCTCCTGATAAATTAAATATACTTTTAGAAAATTATTAAAGGGCTACAAGCCCATAGCATCTCCCAAGCAGCCCGGGAACACTAACAGTCAGATAAATAAAACATGAGCATTAACATTTTTCACTCACCTGGGATGATATTGTATATTACAGTCTTGTTGCTGAACAAATACTATTACAATTGATTATAAAAATTACTTCTGTGATGGAATCTCAGATCACAGGATAGTGTGGGACACTGTATGCTTACCTATCAAAAATGAAAAGCATAACCATATTTAAGGCATGTAAAATAGCCATGACGAATAATGAAATAATGGATAATAGTAATTCTGTTTGTTTCTCCTGCCCATGCTCCTCCTGTTATTGTAACATATTGGGGTATTTTTAATTAGCATATGAGATGAACACTGGATTTTCACAAAACAGTCACCCTATCTGGCTTCAGAAAATATTAATCTGCCAGCATGATGTGCTTTCTTTCAAATCTCTGCTGCCCGGTATATCATTAAAGCTAAATTCAAAATCACTAGCCTACAATGTCAATATTTCCATTATAATTTCCATTTGTACATTAATAAGCACAAATTATTTCTGGGGAGGAGGGGAAATGCAGATATGTAGATGAAATTGCTGAAAATAGTACAATGTCTATACAATGTTTTCACAATGAACATTTATTAATGTTTTTCAGCTTTAAGCACAGCCAGAAATATTTTTGGTAAACACAGAAAGAAGACAGCTATAGACTGGTGATGGTTCCAAACAGATCCTGAGCAGTGTAGTAAATACTGTTTATTAAGTCGGTGAAGTTTACTGGGACTGCAGGTGATTAAGCCTGTCTCATCAATCAATGCCAGCGTAACTTGGCTACCACATCAAGCAAGCCCACTGCTATCCCATGGTGTCCCAAGAAGGCAAAGGTCGTACTTGTGGTCTTGGAAAGACCGGTCTTGCTAACTTGCCTCCCGAGAACAAACCTGGGGCTCAGTGAATCATGGGGTTGGTCTTATTCAGCGAGGATGCAACTGATTCTAATTTTTTACTGTCCTCTGTACTTGTATTCTTAGTATAGGAACTGGTCCTTGGCAACTGAAGACGACGTATGAAACAGGTACACAGGAGCACAAGTACAGTCAAGCACATATGAAGATTCACCCAGCATCTTTACACTGAAAAGAACGAGGGAAAGAAAGGAGCGACAGGAAAAGATGAATTAGACGCAAAGAAAATGTATCCAAAGAGCCAGAAGGCCCATGTAGAGTACAGCATCAACAACATCATTGCAGATATCACTGATTGGATTGCCACGGCATATTTGTGTGCTTTTATTCCAAGCTCCTTACTTCACACTGGGAAGCATTGTACATAAAGGGTCACTCTGCTTGGACCTCAGGTGGTATAAATAGAACGGCATAGAGCAGGTCTGGAAAATACGACTAAATATGACATTCCATCACAGGGACCAGGGGCCCCTGATGGCAGCTAGGGGACTGTCAGCTGAACTCCTAGAAAAGAAATGGGGGATCGTTGTGGGACACTAGCAGGGGGAAAATTAAGTACTGGTCACCTGCGTGTTTTCTGTTTCTGACATTCCTCAAGACATCTCACTAGATTTGCATTTAAAGGCCTCGCTGTGGAGTGACACTAATGTCACCAGTGCCAGCAGCTATAGACGTAAACGATAAAGCCATTGTCCTGCATTCAGCCAATCTAGATCAAACATTTTATGGCTTAATCCACTACTCCAGTTATAACTAATTCCGATGTATGTCATGCATCTATTATTTTGTCAGCATATCACAGTGGATAAAAGATGATTGGGCTTCACAGTTGGATTCCTCTTTGGCCGCCAAGGTGATCTCTCTGCTGCTCTCCTCTGCCCATACTCATTCTTAATACCCCTAAAGTGAGATAAGGCTTCAGTTTCCCTCATTTGCCAAAGGCTGGATGCACCGTGCACCTGCTTCTCCCTCGCGGACCGCGCTCTGAGCAGATCACATCAGCAACAGTTGAAGCACTAACCATTGTAATTTATGCTTGTATCGGATACTGATATCCTGCATCTGCTGCAGCACCTTTTTGAGACCCTGGTGAGATATATTGAATGGTGCCTTCTCGACAGAAGGCTGGACATCACTCGGGCAGCATGTTCTGTTCACCTGCAAACCTACACAATTTACAAATAAACCCAAACAATAGCACCCTCTCAGTTTATATATTTCTACAGAAACACTGAAACCCTGGTGCAGGTTTAAATTGTTTTGAAATAAAGAATACTATTTTCGGGGATTACATTCTGGAAGGAGAATGACTGAATGTCACATAGCCGGGAGGTGCTTATTGAATATTGAATGTATAATGCAAATTCCTGATAATTTGCTGTGACCTTTGTGAAGGAAGCCATTCCCACTCCGAGGCCCTGTTAATACACTGCATTATCCAGCGATAAATCACAGTGTCACTACTGTGACTGGGTTAGGAAAGCATTCGCCATCATCAGCTCAGTTCAGATATGTTCATCCGCGACACATGCAAGACGCCGTGGCTGACAAGGCCAGCTAACAGCGCAACCCTCAGCCCTGTGCCATCCTAAGTAAGTGTCCCCGTCTGATTGATAGAAAGTATGGCTCAAACAGGTGATTTGCAATGCAAAGTGTGATATACAATGACCTCTGCCAATGACCTTTTGGCATTCATTTGCATTAAGGAGCAATTCTAGGCTAGACACATTATGTATGAAAAGTTAGCATTTCCTCAGCGGTTGGGGAAAACAATGGAAGCCTCTCTGCATTGTTGTCAGACTCACCAATCAGAACCAGAACAGAACCGGAATAAATCAATAAGAAGAATAATAATAAAAAAAATCAAATTTACTCTAAATAAAGTGTGCATATGGATTTAGAGAGGGATTAATTAATGCAGTATCTTTGAGGAGTTTTATTTTTTCTGTCTGGTAGTATTACGATGTCATTACCAAAAGCTCTGAAACAAGCTATCTATCCAGAAATGTGTTCTGAAATAGAACCAGGTTGTACGTTATGCAGGATTTGAGGGGCTCTCCAGCAAAGAATTGTTGTGGAATTTACGCTGTACCTCTGCAAATGCATTTTACTGGGCACGACAGAACACAGACATCTCCATTTCTGGAGATGTGGGGGCACTTGCCATTGTTCTATATTGGTGAAGAGCCTTAACAATCTGCCCACGTAATGACGGAGGGAGACATGAGTATATAGACAAGTTCCGGAGGAGTGTTTTATACACCACCTTTCTCCATATGCCAATGCATCAATGCTTATAAGATTGAATGTAATTAAATTGAGTATTCAAAAATAGGTCTTTTGGTTGCGGCATTATAAACAATGAAATTATAAGTGACAGTGGAATAAAAAGACTATTTAATATACAATGCATATTTATATCTATGGAACAGAGAATTTAAATATATGCACTCTCAGTGTTTTTTGGCAAATGCACTTTGATCACGCATATGTTTTACATTTACAGGATGTATCAGGAGACGTTCGTTATGTACGGCGCTTCACAGCGATGGAATTTTATATCATTACTCTCAGAGAGTGGCCCTTCCCCCCGAGACTCTCGGCCCGTTTCGACGGAAGAATGATCGTCCACAAACAGGCACTGCAAATTAAACATGTCCACATTTTCAGAAAACCAGGGCAAGGAAGATTAATGAAGACAAGGGGAGCATCACATCTGAGGAGCCCTGGGAACTGATGAGACGTACCGAGTGCAGCTAGCCACGCTAACTGGCGGAAACAAGCTAACAGCTCACGGGGGGAGGACACCATTGTGGAGGCCATTCATGCGAAATGTACTTATAGATGAAAATAAACTACGATTTACTATGGGCACCGTCTCAGGAAAATCTCCAGATGTTAGGCTAGCAAAGTCTGCCACAGCCCATATGTCACTTGATGTAACAAAGGTAACACTTTCTATGAGGCCCATATTCATACAGTCTAGGAACTGTCCTTATATTTCACTGTAACAAATTCATAAAGTATTATAAACATGGCTACAACTATTTATAAAAAGGCATAACATGTATAACGTGTAATACAATGCTTCCCAACCCAGTCCTCGGGGAACCCTGGACAGTCCACGTTTTTGCTTCCTCTCAGATCCCAGCACATTCCAACTACGTGGGCAAAAAGTATTGTGACACCTGGCCATTACACCTACATCCCAACATGCCTCCCCCCCCCCCCCCCGCCTTGCAGGTATAACAGCTGCCACTCTTCTGGGAAGGCTTTTCACAAATTTATGAAGTGTGGCCGTGGGAATTTTTGTCCATTCATCCAGAAGAACATTTGTGAGGTCATGCACTGATGTTGCACCTGAAGGCCAATCTCCATTCTAGTCCATCCCCAAGGTGTTTAATGGAGTTGAAGTCAGGGTGCTGTGGGGGGTAGTCAAGTTCATCCTCATCAAACTGACCCAACCACGACTTTACGGACCTTGCTGTGTGCACTAGGGCACAGTCATCCTGCAGCAGTAAAGGGACTTCTCCAAACTGTTTCCACAAAATTGGATGCATTGATTGGTCCAAAATCAATTGTCTTAGTATGCTGAAGCATTAGGAATTCCCTTCACTGGAACTAAGGGGCCTAGCCCAACCTCTGAAAAACAACCCCGTACCATTATCCCTCCTCCACCAAATTTTACAGTTGGCACCATGCAGTCAAGCATAACGTTCTCCTGGCATGCGCTATACCCAGATTCATCCATCACTGCCAGATAGAGAAGCGTGATTTGTCACTGCACAGAACACATTTCCACTGCTTTAGAGTCCAGCAGTTGCATGCTTTATACCAGTCAATTTCAAGCTTGGGATTGCGCTTGGTGATGTGAGGCTTGCATGCAGCTACTCGGCCATGGAAGCCCATTCCATGAAACTCCTGGCAAACAGTTTTTGTGCTGGGGTTAATGCCAGAGGAAGTTTGGAACTCTGCAGAGTGCTGCCAACTTGGAAGTATTATTCACCTCAGCATTCGACACCCCCACTCTGCTACTTTATGTGGTCTGCCACTTAGTGGCTGAGTCTCTTTTGTTCCTAAAAGCTTCTACCTTGCAGTAATACCATTTACCACTGGCTGTAGAAAATCTAGCAGGGAAGAAAGTTCATGAACTGACTTAGGCGACTTATTGCATCCTATCACAGTGGCACGCTTGAATTCACAGAGTTCTTCAGAATGACCCATTCTTTCACAAATGTTTGTAAACCTGACTGCATGGCTAGATGCTTGATTTTATACACCTGTGGAAATTCTCCATATACTGTAGTGTACATCCCAGGTTTTTAATTTCTCTCTGCATAACATGAGGAAGATGAGGCTTTAAATGTCAGACTATGCAGACCAGCTCTTAATTATCTCAAGACTAGAGTACTGCAGCCCACTATTGGCAGCTTGTGTCGTTAACCACTGCAGATGAATACAAATAGAAATGTGGCAGAACTTCTGGCATTCTTGTTTCTCCACATTGGCTCCTTATAGATGTTTGCATCAAGTTCACGTCCTTGGATGCTGCCTTTCAGGGCCACCAAAGGAACAGCACCCAGCTTCATTCATCAAGTCCTACAATTCATCTTACCCTCTGCTTACCTTGGTCAGCAAATCAATGCCACCTGGAGATCCCATAAGAAAATGAGCTTGACTCAAAATGCTTCTCATAGGTGGTTCCTCAATGGTGGAATGAGCTACCCATCCACATCCAGTCAACCTTCAAAAAACAAGACCCTTCTTCTCTGGAAATACCTTACCTTGATCATCCAACTTCAAACCTGCTCCATCTTCATCTGCACAACCTTGGTCTCTTAGCAATGCTGGGTACTCTTGTATTTTTTATTTGCTTCACTGGAACCTAGTCCCAGCGGTGTTTTTTTATACTTGAGTGGTTTTCCTATTAGGTTCTTGCAAGGTTTGTATTGTATTGTATAGCTCTTGCGGTAATATTTGTACTTACTGACAAAAAAACCCTGCCATGCTGCCTTTACATGCAGGTGGCTCCTTGAGCTATATATGCTCGTGGTGTATTATATGTCATACTTGTACATCATATAGGGCAAAAATGTCTGCTACATTAATGTATATGCAATGTAAAGAGTTTATGACTGAAACTAAGCTTTATTTGACTAAATAGCATATCTGGTTCTGTGCCTTGACCTTGTCTGTGGTTATTGTAGAGGGCGGTAGATATTTGACAGCACGTGACCTCATTCAAACGTTATTAAAAGAAGTTACATTCAGACATAGATCTATATAGAAGGACAGAGATATTTAATTTACTCTAATAGGAACAATTCATTCATATTAACTAGGGGAATTTAGACAAAGTTTCTATGGAAACCAGTTGGGATATGATAGCTGTATGATAATTAGTTTTTAATATATTCAAATTAATCCAATTTAAAGTTCATCCCCAAAAGTGTTATATGTATGTACAGAAATATGTAGGAAATAATATATAGCTCCAGAAATAAAAAGGCGTGGGAATAAAATTAATTAAATGATTTGGGAATAAAGTAGTGAAGTCCATGGAGTATAACTACACACACTGACATTCATATATATATATATATGCACACAATCATACATGACTTTAATTTATAGAATGATATATAGAACAGCTGCTGACAGTAAATTAGGACGAGGGAGATATTGAGGACAGGCACAGGCCATAATAATGAAATCCGCCGATGCTCCCACACAGACAGATGCACTTACATGTTCACATCAGAAGCACCAGGAGAATCGGAGAATCTGAACCATAACCCCCCCCCCGGCCTCGTTTCACTCACAGCCATGAAGACACACATTCTGTAATAGATATATATTTTTTGTATATTGATTTATGCAAATGAGACATTTTAATGCAGTCTCCAGTACCCATTATAAATTACCATACATAATATAAAGCCTATTATTATTATTATTATTATTATTATTATTATTATTATTGCACATGCCATAGGGTAGACCAACAACTCTGGGTGACTGAAGAAAATGCTTTTTAATATTCAGCTGTTAAAATGAAAATAGTGGTTCAAGCCCAGCTGCCTTCCTTATCACTAAAGTACAGAAATAGCCAGTTGTCCCTGGCCCACACAACACTTCCCTGTCCCAGATACCAATCCAAACATTTACATGACCCACATGTCCGCCCACACACCTGCCAGAGTCAGAGGTGGTGGCACAGTGGAGGGCGCGTGGCACTCGCTCATTATTCCTGGAAACGTGCCGCGCTTGATCCTTATTCTGCAGGACTTATGCACTGGTCCTGAGCTTCGGTGTAATACTATATCTTTTCTGTGTTGTTTAAAATTATTGCATAATTAACAGGACCAACAATCAATATGCCTGTGATGGACTGGCATCCCCTCATGGGTGTAGCTTGTGCCCTGATTTGCCTAGGGGGCTTCAGGCTGTCCATAAACCTGACCACGATAAGTGCTTGGAAGATAGATGGATGGATGAATGGATGGAACAATTAATATGTCAGGTGTTTCCAACACATAAAACAGGATTTTAAGACATTTGTCTTAAATCATTGCAATGAGAAGTTACCGTTCCCTCGGCAGTGGGTAGGCTGAACATCAATCCTCTCCGAAGTCTTGTGTGAGACAGGCTCTTAAGACCAGCAAGCTACTGCTACTTGCATATTCAATGAGGCCCTAAACACTAAGCCCCATTTGTGAGGCTTTCATGTTCAGACTGTGGAGGCGGGGTGGGGGGGTCCACTACTCACATACACCCTCTAAACAATCCCACTGAATCCCCCCCCCCAGGACCCTGCACATGTCTGAACTATGGGGTAGGGCTGCAAAAAGAGAAACATTTTCTTACAAAGAAAATCATCCAGGCCGGGCTAAATTTTGCAAAAAAAAAAGTCTCCCAAAGCATGTCGGAAAATGTGCTATGGTCTGATAAAAGCTTTTTGTCCACAATTGCAGAAGGAATGTTCGGTGGAAAGGCAACACTGCGCATCACCAAAAGAACACCATACCCATGGTGAAGCATGGTGGTGGCAGTATCATGCTTTGTGGTTGTTTCTCTTCAGCTAGAGCTTCAGTCAAGGTGGGGAGAATTATGAACAAGTCCAAATACCAGTCAATTTTGGCCCAAAACATTGTGAATTTCACCCTTCAGCACGACAATTACCACCAAGCATACTACAAAAATCAACAGAAGAATGGCTTAACCAGAAGAAACGAAAGCTTTGGAATGGCCCAGCCAGGGCCCAGGCCTAAACCCAATTGAAGATCTGAGGGGTGACCTGAAGAGGGCTGTGCACAGGAGATGCCCTCACACTTTGACAGATTTGGAGTGCTCTTGCAAGGAAGAGAGGGCAAATATTGCCACGTCATGATGTGGCATGGTAAGATACCACTACCCACAAAAGACTGAATGCTGCGATTAAATGAAAAGGTGCATCAACAAAGTATTAGTTTAAGGGTGTGCAAACTTATGCAACCAGCTTATCGTATGTTTTTCGCCTAAGATATTTGTTTGTTTTTCAATTGAATTATACAGGTTATACAGTACAGTAGGTACCAGTGGGAAAAGCTATGAAATGATTTATTGTGGTCTAATTTTTTACCTCACAAAAACCATGCATTTTAAAAGGGGTATGTACACTTTTTATATCCACTGGGTACGGTTTTATATTTGTATTGCATGTAGTTTACCTTTGGCTTGAATGATTCTGTCTGTTATTATATTGAATCTCCTTATATTCATTCATCTTTAAAAAAAGTGCTGACTGTATAGTCACCCAGCCTGTCAAAAAGGGGAAGGATCCACAGTGTACCGATCCAGTCATCTGTGTCACCTCACCTGAGAAACACACCCGCTCACCACCACTCATGGGTCAGTGGTGGCTTAATGGTTAGGGAAGCACACTTGTGACTGAAGGTTGCTGGTGTGAGTCCCCGACCAGCAATTGCCCCTAAATGCAGCTCCCCAGGTGATGAATCAGCTGCCCTCTGCTATGTCACATATTGATTAAATGTAGAGGACACATTGTGTCGTTGCTTGTCAACAATGACAATCACTTCCATATTCTAGGCTGTTACATTTACTTTGCAATTGCATCTGAGGTCTATGGCTCTCATACTTTTTTAATTGCATTGAGTCTAGCTTTCCTGAGTTTGGCTGTCTGATTTATTACCAGCTTCTGGTAAGACCCCCAGTCTTTCTTGTGGACGACACACAGGCGAGGACAGAAACAATTAGCTGGACTCATTGGTCTGAATGCACCACGGAGAGACAACCACAGAACAGACACATTCATTGAGAAGAATTTCCCAGCCAAAGATGATTCTTTATTGCTCTACTGTATTTTATAAAATGCTGAAAAACAAGATGCACACTGCAAAACACTCCTTATTTCATCCTGCAAACAATTTAAAAAATGAACTCTATTTAATTCACAGGAAAACCTAACAAAATAACAGTTTACAGCAGCAACATATAATGGGTTTGCTTTTCCAAGGTGCAGCTGGTGATTTTACTGATGGACGTGTGTAGTATAGATTTGTGAGAGTTTCTGTTGTCACACAAGGAACAGAATACTTATCCCGGGACGTTTCAGCACCCAGAGTAGTAGAAGAGTGTGCACATTAATGCCGAAACAACCACAAAAAGAACAATAAAATGTGGATTGATGGGCTCATGCAATGACAAGGCAGCAGAGTTACTTACTGCACTTTTGTAAGGGTTTTCTTGAAGTTTTCCATAAAATATTGCCATCGGTGAATAAACCCACAATAATGAGGAGTCTGTGCATCTGAACACAGGTAGGAAACAGTTGGACATGCTAGAAGTTGGCTGTGGTCGATGTGGAAGGTTTCAGGTGTCTCCAGTCTGTGCAGCAGCAAAATCCAAAATCGCTTTGAAGAGTGTGAGGAAGGAACAGCATCTATCTCACATACATCCAGCACACACCAGTGCTTTGATTAATCACATAAAAGAGCAGACCTGGTGCTAATTACCAGGCTACCGTCTGAGTCACAGTGACTGATGCCCAAACTAATCACGTCAAACCTAAGTCTTGCCTTGAACATTGAACTTGTAGAAATTAGCACTGAAATAATCGAAAATGCTACAATAAAACATAGACTGAGGTCCCCATGATGCAACAAACCTTCTTGAACAAGTAATTAATTACTTGATACGGTCTTAAACCAGCTTTCACAGTAAGATTAATCCATATATAGTACCTCAATAACTCAGCATATCATAATGGATGCCTAGCTTTGGGAAACTGCATTTCAAAGATTTATGATAGTACAATAAAATAATTTAAAAGTTCCAGCCAATAACTTATTTTTCACTTGTCTGATGACTGAATGCTGTCTTGAGTTGTCATTGGTGGCGATCTTTAATTAGTGATTAAGCCTTATGTGGCATTACTAAGGCAGCATTAACTGTATAAAAGCAACTTACTATACCCAAGGTAGAACAAACTTTAATTCTGTTTTTACCCTGACTAGACCACAGACTTCCCCTTTAGTGCACAAACACTTATATAAGACAGAGATAATAGATTTATAAATGTCAAGGAATAATAAATGCATACAGTTTTACATGTAATTATGACGTTTTAGCTACAGAGTAGCACCATTAACCTATCCCAACTAGCCACCTTTTTTTCTGAAGAATTCTATATTAAATATGTTTTTCACAAGACTATGTAAAATAAAAAAGTTCCTTTCTGTTATATCTGGAATTTCTCTACACTACACTAGTGCCCCCACCTCCCAGTTTTTAGTTATAAACCTTTTAGGAGGTCCTGGATGTATACTGGTGACATTTACGAAAAGAATTTGGAATACATCCTTCCATCCAAAAATGCGAAGAAAGCCGTTACTGTTGAATCCTGGCATAATTTATCTGTCACAACTTTCCTCTTGATTATCGGGACTCTACAAGCCCTGAATGTCTATGAGTTGCCCCCAATCCAGTCATGTGGAACTCTACCTCAACAGACTTAATTAGTGTCCTATATCACCTTATTCTCAACCACCATAGCTGGCAACAGGCCCGTATACCACCTTTAACGAAAGACTGGAGCACTCAGATAACAATCCCTTTAGCAATCCTAATCGAGAGAATGGCGTAATTATCAGTGATTAACAAAAGACTTAGCACCTTCTGAGACAGGTTATTCAGGGCAAGGTAAAAGACAACATAAATGAAGACTTGGTCCAGAAAACAGCAGTTTGCATTACTCAGAGAATGTGCATATACACCGCCAGTGCCAAGTCCACATGGCACCCAAACTTAGGGGCTGGGCTGGAGCGGTTCAGAGGATAGTGCCCAAACTGGCGGCCTCTGACACCGAATGGGTAGACTGGCACAACATACTGTTCAAAAGTTCAAAAGACCGCCAAAGAAAATTATGCTTAAATCTTCTTCAAGTTGCTATAAAACTATGATTTTTTTGCCAAAGTTTTATCAGCTTGGCCATTTGAAGACCTCTCCTCAAATCACCTCATTATTTGCATTCGTCATCCAATATACCTCTATGTTTTTGAACTTGACTAGTAGCACACCTCGCTTGGCTACTTAACTTGTGAAGTCAATTATTATTAGTGTTGTTGTTGTATTAGTGTTCATTTCCATGTATTCTAATCTTAAATAGTTTTTTTCAGTACATATTCACTTATGCCTGGATAAATTGCTTTAAACATAACTTTCTTTGGCAACTTATGACTGTGTGTATTTGGAAATTCTCTTAAAATAGGCAAATAAGCAAACAAGTGGACCCAGAAAACAAAACAGCCATCTGCCACACCACAAGATGGACAGCCTACGTTCCTCATGTTTTACGTTACAGAAAGCCGTGGTAGGATCATCGCACATGCACTAACTTCTTTCGTCAACCAACTGATTGAAAGTTGGTCTTTAGTGAACTCAGCATAAATGCTGAATGTGGTGTTACCTGAATATAATCTTCATATTTAGAAAGCACCTATAAAATTAACTGCATTAGCTAAATGGTGTACGAATTAACGGTCAGCAATGCATGTAGTCAAAGAAAACAGCACCAATTGAGGACAGTTTTTGGGGAATTGCACATAAGTTTAAGAGTAGCGGTGCACTGAAGTGTCACACGCTCCTACCAGCCAAAATGGCTTCTTCTTCAGTCAGTCTGTGCAGAAGCACTGAGGCCACACAACACAATAGTGATGCTCGGGTTCATACTACAGTCAGTGACTTTAATGCTGAATCTATCCAAGGTCCTGCCAAGTTCAGATTTGGCAATAGGAACAGCAGGAGCAAAACAGAGTGGAACTACAATAAATGAGAAGAGAGAGTGCATGGTTGTGGTGAGGGATGCCTTCTTTAGAAGGGAGTGGGCTGTTCTGGGATCAGTGGCCGGTGATGCCAATCCTGAGTGTCTAGTTGCTGTCAATCATTTTGCTCCTCGTGTGGCGTATCGAGATCCTGAAGGATGGCGTGTTCGCTTCAGGGATATCTTCACCGTGCTGGACCACCTGAGGGCAGGCAGAGAAAGGAGTCACCTTCTACATCAACTTATCCACTTGCCATCTACCTTCCATCTGCATCGTTAGTCTTCCAGCCTCCTCCCTACACACGTTTACCGCCCCCACATGACAGCTTCACTCTTGTACACACTAATTTATACCATATTAAAATTAATGAGTTTATTGCCCTTGTAGTGGAGACATGATACCGGCTATTGCCTTCTAATTAACTTCCTAACACGTCAACCTTTTCCTATAAATCCGTCTTCTAACCGCTTATCCTGATCAGGGTCACAGGAGGGTCTGCAGCCTATCCCAGGCAGCTAAGTACACAAGACAGCAGTGCACCAGAAATGGGATTCCAGTCTGTCACAGGGCACACATATACTTGGTAATTTATAGGCAGTTTAGATATGCCAATTAACCTAACTGCATACCTGCAGCAGGAAAGTATCTAGAGGAAACTCATATAACACAGGGAGAATGTTTGAAGTCGATGGGAATGCCCAGTCCTGGAGACATGTTCTCCACTGAGCCACCATATTACACATTGATATACAAACAAACAAACAAACAAACAAACAACATCAATTCAGGAATAAATAAATAATGCTAAATGCACATACAAAATGTCTTGGGCCAAAGGTAGTTACCTGAAAAATGTAAACTCTCACCAGTGAATTCCTTCATTTTTTATTTACCCCCCCCCTTCCCCCCCCCCAAAATGTTTCTGGTGGAAATACACTAGACTAATGTAGCAGATGAAGGGACTCATGATCCTAATTAGAAACATAACATTTCATTTATCATTCGATTCCTACCCTGAGAGATGGTCCTACTCAAAAAATGTTGTCTATAGACTACTCCAGCTGTTTTCATTCATAATCCCATTTCATATGACTATTTCATATAAGAACTAATAGAATAATCAAACCATGTGCACATAAAAATACATCAGTCAGACATGTAAACCACAGTTGCCCATTCTTTAAGAAGGACCCCTCATCAGTCAAAACATCAATTGATAGATATTTGATGTAGATGTAGACACTATAGTAGTAAAAGCTGCAGAAAACTACTGGCACAAGATTAATTTTATTCATACATATGAAAAGAATATAAAGCTCGTCCAAGACAAAGTCACAAAGCCGCATGGAACTATGTCCTTTGAAGTATGCTTCTAACAATTCCAAGAAGGAAAATTCTGTGTGAAAAAAACAATCTTTGTCCTTTGATCAAAAAAAAAAAAAAAGTATAAACTATTCTTTGCTGCAAGATACTGCTGCACATAATATATCCATGGGCGGCAGCAGTCATTATACATTATGAATTTGATTTTAATACCACACAAAAATTTAATACAATATATCTCAAAGAGTTATGAGGGTCATGCATACTCTCATGTTTGTGGGACTGCGCATGACAACAGAAGGCTGTGGGCGTGTGCTCTTCCAGCTATAGAAAAAAGTTTGTCAAAAAACAATTACTTAAGAAAAGTAATTGTGTAAGAAAAGTGATATAAACTTCTCATTTAAAAGGAGAAGACAAACATGACAAAATATTTTATTTGGTCCTCATTTGCATCCCAAGGGGAATTCAAATTAGAAATTGTGCAATAGTTCTAATATGAATTCTCCCATAAATTTTGAAATGTATATTAAAATATATATGAAATTATAGGCATTGTCCACTGAGAATGGAATCTTTAAAAGTTATGCAAAAATCATGCATGTTCTCTGTGAATTTACTTGTTTGCTTTTTTACAGTGTTGTAGCACTTTGAGACTTCTTCTGAAATGTAAAGGGCATTCTAAATAAAATTTATGATTATTATGCATGTCCATGTTTCCTGAAGGCCATTGTAAACGTGTGACCGAGAAGCTGTTAAACAAGAGCTGGCTCTTATGGACCACAACCACAGTACCAATGAATGAATGGAGAGATAAAGAGACAGAAGAAAAGAACACCACCCGTACCACTCCTAAACTCTTGTCGAGGGCCGGCTTTGCGTCACTGGCCGTGCAGGTGGATCACCTCCCGACATGTACCAGAAGCTCGGACACTGCTAGCATGATAACATACTGCTGAAGTGACACTCTAAACATATAACTTCAGAAAGCAAATTTGAATGCATATATAAATCTTAAAAATCATAAAATATTTAAGTGTTATGTTTTTAAATGCCTTTAACTACATATTATAAATCATCAGAAGGAAGTCAAATGCAATAAATACTGAAGTGAAAGTATATTCATAAATATTTTGACTTTTCTTGTAAGCTTCTTACTGTAAAAAACTCTAGAAGAGGTAACTGATTTAAAATCACCTATATGAAACATTAATGAGAAGATGACACGATAGAAATTCATATTTATTTAATGTGAAAGAAATAAATCATAAATTCGCTACTTTGGGTTTCTGGTTGGTCATAATGCCCAAGTTTAGCACGGACAGAGTAAAGATGTTGAGAGAGCAACTCATAAAACTCATAAGTCAGCATCGTGCACATGGCAGGGGTACTCCTGGATTTGGAAGTGAGCTGCTGCACCCAGGCAAATACCTGGAGGAAGCCAGTGTGAGATGGGGAGAACATGCAAACACATGGAACAAGGAGAAATGACTGGAACCCAGAGGGATTTACCTAGTGACCCCCCATTGGATTCCATAACGTGCTGACATTACAAGGGTGAAACTGCAGGCAGACACGAGAAATACGAGGAGCAGCCCGTGCAGCCGCTGCCCGTCTGTCCAGCAAATTCCCATCTTGCCTGTATCCCTTTATCGACCTAATGAAGGTTCCTGCACTAGTAATGGACTGAGTTCTGTGACAGAGAAATTTAAATTAAAAAAATCACTCACGTGGCAAGCTGTACGAGAAAAAAGATGCTTAATGATAGCCACTAGCAGGGTGAATATGAGCCTTTGTTGGCAAGTATATGGCTTTGGTGCACTTCTCATGAACTGAAAATAACACACTAAGGAAGACCTGCACGAATAAGAGCAATTAATTAAAGAGTAAGAGAGTGTACAACCGTGCCCTGCTCAACCACTCAACATAATCAGATTCTCACCACCTTCTCAGATCCATTAATGTAGTGTCCAGAGCATAAGCCCTTTAGCTATTACCCAGCTCACTGCCAGCTACTTAAGATAGAAAAAAAGGTAACACATATTACAACATATTATACTGTTATTTACTAACTGAATTTGTACATGCATAGCTGTACAAACACATGATGTCCTCCAAAAACCACGGGTTCCATAAAGAAATAACATCTAAAATACGTACATGTATTTTACGTAACGTACACCATAAAAATTATATCCTGTGAGCAGAAATACAAATACCATTTAAAGCAATTTCTTGTGAGAAAATGTCTTTAATTATATATTTGTGAAAGAACTTACAGAGGTGGGCGCTACACAGTGGTGGTGGGTGAAGTGGCTCTCCATTGTCTCTGTAAAGTGCTTTGGGTGCCTTGAAAGGTGCTATATAAAAGTTCTATATTATTGCAAGATTCATTCATTCATTCATTCATCCAATCATTATGAATAAAACCTCACCTACATTTAACCTGTGGTAACATTCTGCTTCTGTCATTTTTCCATCTCCTTACCCGGTCGTGGGACAGCCTACTTTAAATCATTAAAGAGCTATCAGCTATTGAGACCTTCCAGGATTCCATGTTTCACAGGGGTACAAAATATTAACATAGTAAGTAGACACCTATCAATCCCTATAAATAAAACAGGGGATATAAAATGTATATTTACAAATAATCATACATACACTTGATACATGGATACATAAATATATGCATACATATACAGAAGGTTGAAATCACAGCAACCAGAGGAAATATTGCCTTGTAGAGATTAACAAGTCTTCCAACTGTCAACCAGTTGTCTAAAAAAACACACACACACACACACACACACACACACACATACCATGTACACCTATATTTATGGGGACACTCCATTCATTCCTATGGGCATAACCCTGATCCCAACTATGACACCCTTAATCCCTACCCAGCCCTAACCTTACCCAGCCCTAACCTTAACCATAAGTAACCGAACAAAATATGAGACTTTTGGCATTTTTAGTTTTTTTGATTGCAGACACGGATTTTTATAAAATTGAGGTTATCCTTATGGGGACCAAAAAAATGTCCCCACAAGGTAGAAAATAACTGTTTTTTATCACACTGTGGGGACATTGGGTCCCCACAATGTAATATAAATATGTCCACACAACCACACACACACACATACACACACAGTACACAGAGCAGCCAGCAAATTTAAATGAATGGTGTTTGTTAAATGGCATTGGAAGTTGGATCAGAGCTGGGTGCCATGGTCACTAGAGATGAAAACAGCTCTTCCACCACGCAAACCAGCTGTGGCTCTGGCACTAAATGAGCCCGTGGAGAAGGACATAATACCTACTCTAAAATCTTGGTTGTTTGATGTAAAGGCACAATCTTGCTTCCAGTAGTCCTGAGGAGAATGTTTTAGGTTAATGGCCCCATGAGCTCGAACAAATGGCATATTAAGTAAAAACTGACTTTCTTAGCCAGGTGACTGAAACTTCGCTGGAAGTGAATCTCGTTTTTGGATTAAAAAGGCCATTCCGGATAAGTTTATGCAAAGTATATTGATGGTCTTGAAAGGTCAATAATTGTGAACACCTAATAATCTTTTTAAATTTCATAATTTCAGGAATGCAATTGATTTGTTTGAGTCATCAGTAAAGATACATCCCACAATTTCAGTATAACTCAGTATTAATATTGCATTTTTATCATCTTCATCAAGCGTGATGAAATACTGACTGCATGCTCATGTAGGTACTGTGTAGCTATGATCACCTGTCCTGGATCGTGGTTGGAATGTACTTCTCAATCCCATAATGCACCAAAGCAATAGGCAGAGAATAAGCAGCTTAAGCTAACGACATGGACAGGGCTGCCGGAGTCCTAGTCAATCTAATCTGCTTGTCTGCATGCAGGCAGTTCGCCAGCCGTGGTCATCATTTGATGTTTGCAAAAGCAGATTATATTATATTACATAAAAAAATTCAAATTCCTCTGCACCAACTCCTTCCCTATGCATATGCAAAATATATACACAAATACTATAACATTACAACAAATATTGCAGACAAATCATATTTGGGAGCAGGCATAGATTGTGGTATAGCCATGACAGAAATACTTTATCGTATTGTTTATTACATGCAGCAGTTTGCTTAAATCCATGACACATTCAGAGTACTCTGTTAGAATGCTCGCAGGTTTGTACAGTTTCTCATCCACCTCTGCAAGAATGAATCATTTTTAAAACTTAAAAATTTGGGCATTTTGCTTCACATGAATAGTTCTAAATATATTGTTTTTTGTCTTTGGCTCGATGTGCCTTGATTGGCTGTGTCTTAACTGATAGCCCTGTAAGACATCAGTCGAGAGAAGGGGCTGATGGGAAGGTGGAGGAGTATGCAGCCAGTGGAAGGCCTGTGAGCTGCGTTTGCTGTTTATCAGCACATTTCAAAACCCCCCTTGTGGACGTCATTTAACAGGTGAAGGAAGTCACCACAGCCGGAGACCATTTCCCAGCCACCTCTCCTACTTTCACCTCACATCTTGCTAAAAGTAAGTGGTACTGCCAGATTAGGCAAAGGGTCTGAGTGAGCAGCATGATAGATCCTTTTCTCAGTCTAATCTCCTTAAATGATGGACTCTGCTCATGTCCGGGCCAGGCTCTCATACATGGAGGTCTTTCCAGCCCTCCACGGTTAGCCGGCAGCACTGGCTACTGGGGGCTGTTAAACTTCATTCACACTGCCATTTCTGTGCAGACGTCAGGAGCTGGGATAGTATTTGTTAACATGTGGCGTACCTGAACGTAGCACTGTCTGTCTGTCTGTCTGTCTGTATGTCTGTCTGTATGTATGTATGTATGTATGTATGTATGTATGTATGTGTGTGTGTGTGTGTGTGTGTGTGTGTGTGGGGGGGGGGGGGTTGCATAGATCACAGACCAAAATATCCCCAAAGTGTGGTAAAAC